>JAPDSC010094562.1:179226-211259 GCA_026290005.1 Latrodectus geometricus | reverse complement strand
GTTTGTTTGTATTGTATAATTATAATGTAGCTATTAAATTAAATACATATTAATTATAATTAAAGGTTAGAAGAGTGCAATTTTAAATGAGGTATAAAAGGGATTTTATATTTAGAACTTTTGTTACTACTAGATTAAATAATGCTGTATTATTAACCAAACTACTTTAGCAACCGATTTCGTGGAAATTTTAGTAGAAAATGAGGCTATTTAACCATAAATATGTGCAAAGTTTTTTTTTATGAGCAATTAATGCTTAAAATTTTCTTTAATGATTATTTTTTGTTACATATTTTATGGTGGCATATATGTTTATCTGGTATTTGTAAAGGTATCCAATTGTTTGTTCAATTAAAGTATTTAATTTAGCAAACAATTTAATTTAAGTTGTTAAAATAGAGTACTTTAAAACAAATACATTTTCATATTCTAGAAATTTTATAAATAAATCTCTTTTAAAATTTTAATGTTAAACCATTTTTAATGTTGACTACCATTAAGTTAAAGTGTTAGTAAAAAAGAAAAAAAATGAAATGAGTTTACTTGAAATTGGAATTTCTTCTACAATAATAAAATTTATTAAAGTTAACTTTCAATATTCTAATTTTATTTCAAATTTTTTCCTTATCTAGAATTTTTGCTTATGAACTTAATTAAAATTGTTTGCATTAATTCAAAGATAATTTTTTGTGTTGTTTGGACTACTTTCTTCTAATAACTTTGTGTGGCAGTGATTCTTTTCATTTATTAATTTTTTATCTTTTGAGTGTAGTCATTTGTTTTCACATTATGTCAGGTCATATTAGATTATTATCTTACTTATAGAATATTTTGAAAAGTATTTTTAATAATTTAGCATAGGGTGAGAAGTATTTCTTTAAGTATGTGTATCGGGGAAAATACACACACCTTGCTGAGTAATGTTTGAGAAAAACATTTTGATTCCTCTTCATTTAATATCTCTTTTACCCTACTTTTTAAAAATGATGAGAAAGATATCTACAAACTAGGTATCTAATACTATTTGGGTACATTAAAAATATCTATAATAATTGAAATTATATAATTTGTGCTTGCATTTAGATTCTAAAATGAATTTTGATTAATATAAATAATTTTATAGATGCTGTGAATGTGTTGTTTACGAAATTTTTATCGTACTTATTAATCAGAAGAGTAACAATTATAATTATTTATAATTTTTTTGAGTTAAAAAAATTTATAATTATAGTTTTAAAAATAATATTTTTCTCTTAAAAATAGTTTTCTTTTTTGAATCCACGATACTTTTATTTTTTTTTTTGTAAAATAACTTATGAAAATGATATTTTATTTTTAAAATGATCATATAATATATTTATAGATTATTATGATTTTATAAAGCTATTTCTTAAAATTATTTTATATATTGAAATTTTAATTATGAATTAATATTTTCTAAATTATCAATATTTTCAAAATCTTGGGTGTATATTAATGAATAATTATGAATTTATGCAATTATTCTTAAAGGACATCAATATTAATAATTGTTACAAATGACATTTGATTTTAATATAAAATAATAATTTTGTCCAATAACACCTATAAAGCACAACAATTAATATAATTATTGAATTTTAATTATTGAATTTTTTGAAATAAATTATTAAAGATCATGATAGATTTCTGTTTTTTCACATTTTTGGAAATTTTAATAAAAGGTGAAACTTTATATCTTTTAAATTATTTATTCAGAATTTTTTTTAAAATGTTAAGTATTTTATATTTAAATTTTTAATAATTAATTTTAATTATACATAATTTTAATTATATATAATTAAAATTTATAAAATACTATGCATTTTAAATATATTTAACGAGTATATTAGACTGCTAGATATACCATTAAAATACTTTAATTTTTTTAATTTTATTTAATTTTCTAATAAAATATATTCTGTAAGAAAATTATGCAAAATATATTTTCTAATTTCAAATCAAATTCTATCAAGTGAAATTTAAACAAATTTGTTTATATTTGTTCAAGTGTAGATAGTAATGTTTTTAGGGTTGGGGAAATTTGAAAACCTTTTATTCATCAAATGTGGTCTCCCCCTTTTAATATGAATAATTTCTTCGACTTTAAATAAAATTTTGTATTATGATAGCTTACTTATTTATTTGTTTAACATATTATATTAACTTATTTAGAGCCATGTTTATATTTGATACTCTTCTCCATTGAAATTCTGTAGATAATATATTCTATGACTAGATGCTTGGCATATATTCAAAATACCAGGATTTATTGAAAACCTCGAAACCAAAGGTTTTATGCAGAAAACATTATTACTATCAGTTCACTCAAACAAATGCTTCAGTTATAGGCATAAAATGCCTAATTAATGTTCAATCAGCTCTTGTAGTTCATCTGTATTTTTACAAGAAAAATATTTATATAAATAATATGCCTGGTGAATGCAGTTATTCATTGCTTAGTTAAAAGTTGGCTAAAGTTCCTGGATGCGTTATTATTTTATTTTTTTATTGTTTCACATACAATGGTAATAAATATTGATAACAGTCAATAAAAAATTGTTCATAAAATTTTTACATTAACTTTTCAATTCACCTTCACGTCTACTAATTTTAATTGATCGTTGTATTATTATGCAAAAGTGAAAAAAGTAATTTATATCGTTTTTACTTCTGAGTTTCCATCATTATTTTTACGAGGTCGATTCGTTGTTTTGGGAGTTTTTATTATCTTTTGTCATCGCTTATTGGACAACTTGGCTGCCAAAGGCATTTTAATATACACCACATTAATTGCTCTTCAGGAGGACTTTTCATAGATAGGGGTCCATATCCACATCTCGCGAGGATGGGAATTCAAGCTTCCTATCCTATTGACTTGCTTAAAGAAGCCGAGAACGCAATATAAGTCTCATTGCTTAATAGTTGCTGAGACTGGATCAGGGCTTTTCTGCTCCAAAGAGTGAATCTTTTTTGTCGCTGGGCTGACATCTTTTGATTCTGTTTAGTATACAAAATGACGGCTTTAGGCTGTAGTGAGTCGTTTTAGTGTGCACTGCTTTAATTGCCTTCAGGGCGGATTCTTCATAGATAGTAGGCCGTATTTACGTATTTTTGAAAAGAAAGCCGTGGAAACTCTCAAGCAGTCATTCCATCAGAAAAATAACATACATCTTCTATTGTTCAATTGTAACTGGGTCTGAAACTGGGATCTTTCGCTTAAAAAGTACTGTCTTAATATCTGATCACGGTGTGAATCCTGAATCTCTTCTCTTTTGTCATTCCTTTGGAATATTATGTACACTATTTGTTTAAATGTAAATGAATCCATAAAATTTAATTTTTGATCTCTCAAACTTTTATCTCGAATATTTTTCTCTATTCTTAAGATAATGTAAAGTTTTTAACATGGATAAAATTTCTCTTAGAAAACTTTTTAATAAAGTACGATATAATTTTATTTTGTTTTTATAATTTAAAAATTTTATGTCATTTGTATACTATTTATAACAAAGCATTAGGACATATACGATATTTGAATAAATTATTGAATTTCATAATTAACAATATTTTTGCAATATTATTAGCAATTGAATTATTTATTTTTATTTTTATCTTGAGACCTTTTGATCTTTTTCTAATTATTCTGTTTTAATGATTCTCTTGAAAGTATTTTTTAAGTATTTGAAGGAAAGGAAATTACATATGTACTCAAGACAATGCAATCTGTTAAGCATTTGTTGCAAAATTCTTAAGAGAATGATGTTAAGAGATAAAGAGAAATGACGTAAACTTTATGTGTTTTTTTTTAACACTTAGAGGGTTTCAACAGTTAAATATATTACAGGGAAATGCTAACAATTAAAGAAAAAGGTAGGTAACTAAAAATGTAATTTAAAGTTTTAAATTATATTTGGGTAAAACGAACAATTGAGACAAGAATCGATTATGTTTTCTATTTATGATTATGAGGAATTGAAGATTTAGGTTACACTATCTTATTGTGATGCGTTTCTAACTGCCTATTGTCGGCAAAGGTTCGTTAAAGAGCATCCAAATTGTGTATTTATTGTTTAAATCGAAAGTTAAATTTATTTTAGATTCTTTTATAAGTTAAATTTATTTTAGAGATTTTATAATTGTTTAACGTAGAGGACGATATATTAACACAATCTAAGGTTAACTGTAAAGGGTATGTAATTAAATATATTAAGTCTAAGTTTATTTTTAAAAGATTTCAATTTAAAAATATTTTAAACCTAAGTCTTCAATGATTTCCACTTAAAATATTTTTGTCTGAATTTGAATAACAATCTTTTAAAAGTGTATTTTTTCGATCGACTTATTTCAGAACATAAAATATATTCACTTAAAAGGTTTAAAATTTCACTTTTACTTTGTGACTCTAATTTTTAAGCTATAATTGTTTCATCATAAAAAAGAAAAATGAATAAAAAATGTAACTTTGAATATAATAAAAGTGAAACTTGAATGTCTAAATGGATTAAATAAGAACTTTTCAATTTCGCTTTGCTATTTTCGTATTATCGTGCTATTTAAATAACTGTATAAAACATAGATTCTCAGTCTTTTTCAATTTTTTTTGTAAAATGCTCCTTTATAAACAGTTAAATATATGTTTTTGCTTTGACCGTGGTCCATAAGATTCACTGCTTCAAATAGAAATAATAAAACATTTTTAAAAACAAATTTATAAATGTCCCTTGTGTATATTGGACTTACACTGTCTTTTAACACTATTGTAGGCTATACATTTAATCTTCCCTCTTCTTTCTGCATCATATCAGCGTCCCTTATTTTTTTTCTAAGTCTTGTACTGTCCCTCTGAAAGTGGTAAACTCCCACAGAATGGCTCTACGCCCACGTGGTATAAACTTATTCGGTATTCTAGATATTATTCTGTATTCTTGATATTAAGTTCTATTACAATTTTCTAATAAATAGTAATTTTGAATAATTGATTATTATTATTTTTGTATTACTATTTTTTCATTCTTCAAAATATATCCAAATGTATAAACATTAAGCATATTCATTCCTTGGAATTTGTCTAGGAAAGTAAAAGATAAGTTCTTAAAAGTATAAGATAAAACTGTTTAATAATTTCTAACTTTAATTTACTTGGTTATCTTTAATTACTTGGAATCGATTTATGATATGTGCTGGATCCACCGACGTTTTATTAAAAATAAAATATCAATTTTGAGAAAAATTCATTAATTCTTTTGAATGTAACTTAATTAAAAATAAGTTAACATTTTACACACATACATATTAATTAATAGGAGATTAAAATTTGTTAGCATTCTTCATATGCCCCTTTAAAAAAGTACTTAAATATAATCTCATTTATTTTGTTTTATTCATCTGGAAATTTTTGTATTGAATGATTTGTCTTTCTTTTACAATGTTAACGCAACAAATCCCTTTTATTTTAATTTCTTTCACTATATTTTTTTACTTATTTTTGCTATAATCACTTTATTTAATAATGACGTTACGTAAAATTAATGAGAAGATTTTTCTTTTGTGTCACGATTCATTTAATATCGTTACCCGATGTGAGAAAAAGAGAAAGAAAAAAAAAATACTTTTTTGTACCATCGGTAGATGGCAGCACGAAAAGTTAACTTTGATTTCAAAGAATCACCAGTCGGAAAGCACATCGCTTCAGTTATCAGCACGTGATTGGAGGGTAGTAGGTTGTTGTTCCCTCTTTCACTATAAAAGCGTGTTGTCCTTATTGATTTTAGAGGTTTGCGTTAATTAGTTTAATTTTTATGATTCCTTCGTGTTTCATAGGGTAATCTTATTATTCGAAATTTTCAAATTAGTAACCGAAATTTTTTTCGTTTTAATTTTGATGTTCGAAAGTACTTTGTGTACATTTTTATACAGAATACCTTTTTAAATACGAATGCATACTGTTCGAAAGCGCGTTTAATATCGGAGAAGTATGACTTTTAGGCATGCCCTTAAGATTTGAAATTAAAATAACGAGGAAGATTTGTGGTAGATACTTCAGAATATAATTCTACTAAATAATTTAAAAGTACCTACAATGGCTACTGTATCATTGGAAGGATACCTTGTACATTTGATCCACAAAGTGGAGAATTCACGCTATGAGCTCAACAAGAAGAAAACAATGATTGCTGAATTGAGAACTCTAGAATTTTGGCGAGCAATTATAGCAGAGTGTTTGGCTACATTCATATATGTGTTTCTAGTGTGCGGCTCACATGTAATGTGGCCCCTGTATTCCATTAATACTCTCACGAAGTCATTTACCAGTGGACTGGCCATGGCGACCGCGGCTCAATGTTTTGGTCACATATCTGGAGCTCATGTCAATCCAGCATTTACCTTTGCTATGCTTGTCATTCAGAAAATTACTCCATTGAGAGCTTTTCTGTATATAACAGCCCAATGTGGTGGAGCTATAGCAGGTGCAGCTCTACTTTACGGGTAAGTACATAACGTACATAAAAATTATGTAGAAAATAAAGAATGTACTGCAATTTTGGATAATATATTAAACGTATTTGATATTATATAGGACATTTATTTTGCATGAATATATATATTTAGCAATATTAACGTTATTTTTTAGCATTGTGCCCGAGAATTATTATTTCCTGACTACAAATAAAATTATTTAAGTATATGTTAACAAAACTTTCAATATATTTCGATATAACGTATTAAAAATTTTGTTAATATAAATTTTAATAATAGTCGAATAAATAAAATATTGCGTTTTTAGATTTAAAATTTTTGAGAAATTATGTTCTATAATTTAACTATTTGTTGATATTCACACATATATAAGTCATTATTTATTTTTTGAAGAATACTATTTTATCACTTCTCCGTAGTTTTATATTCTCAATGTGAGAATAAAGGTATTTAATAAAACAATATGTGAAATTTATTTGACTGTTTTTGTAGGTAATTTTTCGATATCGCACGAGAACATAATTTGCATGTAAATCAAAACAATAACTATATGCGAATCTAAAAGTGTAATATTATAAGATTTCAAAATATCTTCCCTTAAACTATTTATCAATTATGTATATAAAAAATCAATCACATAAAGATTGCAGAATTCAGTTTGTTGAAGTTCTCTAAATATTTACCTTTGTCTGATAATTAGTGCTTATTAAACTAGATGTGATGTACATATCTGGGATGTTTTTTACTAAATTTAGTTGGTTCTTATGTCAAGGAAGTAAATTGTCTTCCAAAATGTAACTATAAAAAGGATTAACTTTCATGAATTTCAAATTAATATTTCTTTCCCACTAAATTTGTATTAATGTAAGGCTGAAAAACCTTACATTAAACGTCTCTAAAAAAATCTCTAAAAATTTTTGGAACAAAAGTTAAAATATTTTTATAATTTTATTGAACTGTTTTTCCTATTTAAATGTACTTTTATCTCTTAACCCTTTTCTTATTCTAAATGTACTTCTCTTTTAACCCTTTTATTTATATTATAAATATTCTTATAAGTCAATGTATCTTATTATAGTATAAATATTCTCTATAAATCAATATATCGCTTAAAATTTGAAAATGAATCTAAGAACATATTTGTTGTTTCGGTATGCATATGCTTGCTTTCATACAAAACAATTTTTTTGAAAATATTGCGGGGTTACATTTTTGTAATTTTTTCTTTCTATGTTTTACGTATTAGTAAAACATTAGTTTTAGTGTCATCTGTGTGTCATGCGTTATCTATGTATTTTTACGTATTAAGTATAACCTTGGATATATGTAGGTAATCCTGTATTTAAAAGAAAAAAAAAATATTAATTTCTAAAAACCAGAACAATAATTTACCATCGAATTATTTTTGGTACTGATCTTTATTATATGATTCATCTTATTATTTATGAATATTTGGTATATTATTCTTTCATTGGAACAAATATAACTACACACAATTTTAAATTATTGTTTTCAATCTATGAGCGTAGAATTTTATTTAATTGCATTCATTGTTTTCAGTTTCTCAAATCGTTTTTACTTATTTAAGTTACATTTGTTTATTGATTATTTAAAATTATAAAAATTAGAAACGAAAAGAAATCTAATAATCAATTGAATAAAAAATATTTAATTCATTTTTAAAGTACATATAAAGTGTGATTAAATATCTCAATTTTTTCATAAGCTTGTTTTCTAACCGCAAAGAAAATATTTTTTGAATTAAATTGTTAATAATAAATTAAATAATTTCTCATGAAATAATTCTTAATTGTTAGAAATAAACATTGTTATTTTTATCTATTTCAAAATATTATACTTAAAATATTCGCTCATAAAAATTTATTAATAATTTGCATTTAGAGTTTATATATCTATCGAAATGTGGTAATTGTTTCTTATTTATATATAAAATGTTCAGTTAAAAGCATTTTGAAGCTTATATATGTTATTTCTTCAAAGTTTTTTTTTTTGATTAATTCAAATTTTTTATAAATTTTACAGAAAGATCTACAACATTTAAGTAAATATTTTGTATCCATATATGTATATTAGAAATATTTTTATAGATTTTATTAATACGCTGTGAAATAATTTTTTGGTTAATTACACATGTTTGTATATTAAATTTTTATATTTACGAAACCAAAAGCTAATTCATATGATGAGTAAAAATTTGCTTAAGTGGGTGTGATTAAAAATAATTAAAATTATCATTTTTATTAAAAATGATTATGATCTATATTTACTGTAAAATAACACATGGTTCTCTAAATAAAGCTTTTCAAAAACTTTTTAATATTTAAGTATAACAAAAATCATCTCATAGTTATCAAGAAGCAAAAGATAATAAATCAAGTGATTGGTTATTTTTAAGAACAGCTAATTATCTGATTAATCTTTGATAGCTAGTTTAAGTGTGTTTGTATTTTTAAAGAAACAATTATTTAATAAAAAAATCACTTCTGTACCAGATCATGTATTATATAATGAATTTAAAGAAATTATTAAAAAAAATCTTTTTTAACTTTGATTTATAAACAACATTAGATATAGATATTTAATTAACCTTCTCTCTAATATTAAATTTTTTTACACTATGTTTCCGATGCAATAATTTTCTTATACTTTCATGTGATAACAGAATTATTATATAGGAATATAAGTTTTCAATTTAAGAATATGTCTTATACACAAATAGTATCATATCTGTGCAATATATGAACATTTAAAATATAGCTTCATCTTCAGAGTAAGAATTCAAGGTTAGCTTAAGGAATGAATAAGAAAATTCAAATAATCTTTTAGATGTTTAATCGAGGCTTTTACAAAGGAAAGATGAGATATAAAAATTTAAAGTATAATTATACCATTTGTCTCTGAGGTAATTGTATATAAAATAAATGTAATCTCTTAAAGGAAGAAATTAAATGTTTTAACGTCAAAAAGTAAGTAAAATGATTAATTGCGTTGATATTAATTATATGTTAAAGAGCGTTATTTTTTAATCCATTTTTATAAGAGGAAATGAAAAATATACAAGTTTTAAATACATTCATTTCATATTAGTAAAATTTTTATTTATATAAGTAAAATTTTTATTTATATTTGTTGTAATTACAATACTAAATTAATTATTATATAATTTAAAATCAATTGAGAAGACATTTAAAATTAGAGAGAATTTCAAAACATGAAGAAAGAATTAATTAATGATTAACAGTTTAAAATATAATAAGTATGAAACCTTATCCCCTACTTAATTTACTATATTATTACGTAGTATCGATTTCAGATTATTGACTAATTAGATTTATTGACTCTTACCTATTAAATATACTTTAAACAAGACAAAATTTATATGACAATTATAACGTTATAACTATCATACATATTAGTTACTTAAATTAGTTAATATGTAGGAGAATTATAACGTTATAATTTGTCCCATAATTTTAAAATGCAAAAAGAATATACAAGCGATTAACAGTTCAAAAAACAATAAGAATAATTTGTAATATTTGCTGTATGCTCATAATATCGATTTATCATGAAATAATTATTGACATAAATAAACATGTTAAATATATGTTAAACAAGACCAAAATTATCCATCAATTATAACGTTATAATTTGTTACATAATTTTGGTCTTGTTTCACACATTTTTATTGAGTATGTGGTATAATTCTGCAAGAAAGTAAGAGGGTATTAAATTCTGAGCAAATTTCTCGTTGTTAATTCGAATTATATTAATACAAAATCGTGATATTTATCTAATATGATGAAATATTTATGAATTAAACAATGGTTATACTATTAAGACCGATTGGAACCTTGAATTGGAATCTTGGAACTAGTGTCCAAGTTTGAAAGTTTATCTCCATGGAGATTCCTCCTTCGTGCTACAAATGCTAGTTACTAATTTCAATATGGTTTTTAAATCAATGCTCTTTGTTGATTTTTTCTTTCATACAGTGATGCCCATGATTCATAGATAATCGTACAAATATAAAGGTAATGTAAGACTATTAATCTCTATTAAAACTTGAAGTATGATTGTGACTCTCAACTTTTATAATATTGAGATACTGTTAGGTATAGGATTTAGGACAGAGTTTTAACAACACTAGCATGTCTGGTTACTTCCAGAATCTCTATGCGATAAGGAGGAGAATAAAATATTCATGTGTCCTAGTATAACTGATAGTCTGTTCGGATCACTCTAGTAGATTACTATTGACATTTAACAAAATGAGATACAGTAGGCGCTCAGTTTTGCTAACCGCTAATTTACAAATACACACTGTCTTACGACTTAGAGGCTGGTCAACATGGTACCATAGATGCAATGATAATTTTAATTTCTATTTGTGAACTAAAAGTTTGAAAATTTTTTGTGAAATATTTGTTTGTCTTATTTGTTTACATTTGTTTTTATAATCCAATTTGTTTCATTGTTTATTTTATGTCTGAGTAATTTGGATGAACGTTTTTATTGGAGAATCTTTCGAATTGTAGATTACTAACTACATTGTCGATGTGTTTAAATCTTGCGTATTTTAAGTAGCTTGTGTGGAATTTTTCCCGCCTTATCTAATTAATGTATCTGATGTATGATCTTATAGTTCATACATCATGGTATAGTCAATACTTCAAGTATAAATATTGTAAGATTCTTTTTCAAGGAGTGATCATAGCTTTTGGTGACCTTATGAAATTGACGTTATACGAGGAATACACTTATTAACCAATGGTAGAGCAATGATGCAGAAAACAGATATCTTGATTATTTTAACATGCAGGCTTTATCATTACCGCAACTAAAAATAACCAAAAATGCTTACCTCAAGACTTGACTGAAGGTGAGTTACTTATCCATTAAGAAACTGCTTCCAAAATTACGTTTAAAGACTTTTTGAATGTGGAATCAGATGTAATTTGTAAATTGCGGATGATTAAATGATACAATTAATAGGGATGAAAAAGTATTTTTAGATATTAAACGAAAAAGAAAAAGACATAATTCTGTGACCATGACCATTCAAAACAAATAGATGCATGGCTAGTTAAATTACGATGATTTTTTGATTAAAAACAACAGCAAAATGCTTTGTTGTATCGAAAAAATGTGTTTTTATAAAAATAATTTTGAAACAGAAGAAATAAAGGATTATGTCTGATTTTCCATTTATAAAATAAGAATTACTTTAAGTCTGAATTTTATTTGTTTCTGATATAAAGCATACTAAATACTTTTTTCTGATAGTAATTTATAAGAGACCAGTTTGGTGAAAAAAAGAAAACTATTTTGAGATCTAACTTTTATTTTTGTATTTTACAAACTATTTTACAGGTCCCTACGAATTCATAAACACGAGTATCTTCTATATATACTGCCAAACAACATATAGAATTTGAAACTCAAGAAAAAAATTATAGTAAAGATAAATTTTAACAGCTTTTATGAATGATAGTATTAAGTTTAGAAATTTTAAGCGAAAACAACAGGCAAAAATAGTGGGAGAAAAGGGAAAAAGTCAAACTTTCGAAATATCGCTTGTAGATTTTGTGGTTTATTATTTATCTTCAATTATTATTTATCATTTCAGGGAAAATATCCATAATAATATATATAATTTGAAAAATCGTTCATTAACGTGGTGAGAAGGATGGGTAACTACTAGCAACTGCTGATAGACTTCACATTATCTTGAAGTTGTTCCAACCACTGTTGATTAGTTTTAGTTTGAAAATTGCTTGTCGACAATATTCAGACTTAAAGGAATCCACACAGAGTCAGTTATAAATCACCTCTCACAATACTTGCTACCTGAAAAATGCTACCATAATTTCTCTCTTTCTAGATCATTTTGACGAGTCAGGTCAAATTTCGCCACTTCTACTATGTAAATAAGCCTGTATGAAGTAAATTTCTATTCACACACAAAATTATCACTTGTATGCATCCTTCTTAACCAATTGCTGAGAAGTGCTCTTTCATGCTGGGGATATGAACACGTTTCTTGAATCTGGTAGCAATAAACTGCATTTTTAAATAGAGAACAATTTATGACGTCTAGAGGGAACTAATAATTAGAAACATCTAATTAAACACATTACAAAGATGCAATATAGTGATGGTGAAATCATGTTTTGGTCTGAGATATATCAGTATGTTCAATGATCAGCATACATTCCATTTAGGAATTCTAACTGTTTTGAGAAGTTTTGAGAACTGTTTGTTTAAGCAGACATATTTATCAAGAATCTGGACGAGATTCTTGATAAATATGTCTGCTCATTGAAACTACTACTAGTAATAACTTCTTTCCGATGGATGATGAAGCATAACCTCATTGAGCTGAATTTGTTGAAGTCTATTTTGAAGATTGCGGTTTGGACGGAATGGAATAGATAGTATGATCTTCAGATCTAAGTATGATAAAATGTGCCTTGTTTAATTTTATTTACTGTTTTGAGAATTCACTTCCAAGATCATTACATGAGTTGAAGTGAAGGTTATTCTTTGTCAGATGTTCATTTCCCATTTCAGATTTCAATAACTTAATTGACGATTTGTGAATTCTATGCCATCAATGTTTTAAAGTTAAAGGAGGACATACTCTTTATTAGAGTATAGCTTTCAAATATTTCTATGACAGTTTTCCACAAAAAATTGTAATGTACATTCTTCGCTAAAAAGCAATATTTCTGCTAAATAAGCATTATATATATATATATATATATATATATATAATCTCGCATGTATTTGAATTTATGTAAGTCACATTCAGTACAATTCTATTTAAAGCATATTTCTTTTATATTTCTTGTTTCTATCTATTTACTTTCAAATTAACCATAAAAATATTTTGTATAAATTTTTGGATGTCAATTATCACAATTTATTGATTTCAATATAACTGCCTTTTTTGAAAAAGCCAATTCTAAGATTGATATCTAAACTGAGAAATGTAAAAGGTTTCTTAATAAAAAAACAGAATATTTAATCTTTTTTCCAATTACCAGAAGACTCTTGTAATTTAAAAAAAAAAATGATATATTTTGATTTAAATCATATGAAGGAGATATGTGTAATATCTTTCGAAGCATTCTGAATAATGTATGGAATATTAGTCTTTTTATTTAAATTTAAGTGTGGCTTTGAGTCTTGAAAGCGTATTTATTTATATGTGTCAGATGTAGAAATAAATACAGGCTAAAT
Organism: Latrodectus geometricus; assembly: GCA_026290005.1. Taxonomy (NCBI): domain Eukaryota; kingdom Metazoa; phylum Arthropoda; class Arachnida; order Araneae; family Theridiidae; genus Latrodectus; species Latrodectus geometricus. The sequence continues at coordinate 197,495 of JAPDSC010094562.1, read as the reverse complement.
TTATAATTTCGTGAATTGTTCTGCTTAGGTTTGGTTGGAAAACCTATCTGTTTATAACTTTAAAGTAATAATGAATACATGTTCAACTGATGCTTCTATGAATTGTTAAGATATGTTTGGGCTTTTGATTGGTACTCCAAGTAAAAACAGTGTCACCTTTTGATAAGCTTTTTGTATAGCTTACGCAGCTTTTTGATTCATCAGGATAAATATTAAGGTGACATGATGCATGTATTATTTAGTTTTTTAGCAGAATTATAGTGTTCTCTCTGGTCTGCAAAACATTCTCTGTTAAGTCAATTATTTGATTATATGTCTTATTGATTATGCAGTGGTATCGGTTACTATTTTCTGACAATCTATTGATTTTATAACATTGCGCAAGCGCAAAACAGTTATAATTGTACCACTTAGCCAATTTTCTCCTTATAGTTCTTCAGTTATGAAATAAGATGCTATTATATTCATGAATAATTTACTTATAAGTTTAAACTTGATGAGTAACATTTGTGAGAGAATTTTTATAAGATTGTATTTTATGGGCTAATCAAAAGAAATATACTATATATCTTGAAACAGTGGTTTGCTTGGCAAAATTTTACCGTGATTTAATTTTTGATGATGTCATGTACATATTCCTTTAACTCAGTCACCCGAATTCCAGATGATCATAATTAATTTTTTAGAATCAAATAAAATTTCTGCCATTGTTATTATATAGCTTCACTAGCATTTTCTTTTATTCATTTAAGCTAAAATTCTTATTATTTATGTAAACTTTAAAAAGTAAGAGAATTTTTATAATTATATACGTCTAAATACCATTTACTTATGTATGTCAATAAAATATTGAATATGAATTTATGTTTTACAAATTATATGAAGTAAAGCATTATTAAATAATTTGTAATGTAACATATTTTACGTTACATTAACGTTTTTTGCATCATTTTATTTAAGTAAAACATAAAATGATGTAAAAAACGTGAAAAAAAATGTAATGTTTATTAACTTGTGTTATAGGATTGTGTAGATTTTTTTTTCATAATTTTTTTTAAAAAATATGGATTTGAAAGCAAATATTCAAACAAGATCTTTAAATTCAAATTCCATCAAAGCGTAAAATTTTAGAGCAGTGTTTTTGTTTTATTGTGATAGTTAATGAAAAGTAATTGATAAACGTTTTTATTCTTAAGAAACGGCTTGAGTAAATAATTTAAAATTTATTATTAAAATGTTCAGATGAAATTAATATGTGTAAGATTTTAAAAAAAATTCTATTTTGAGATTTATGTATTTATATTTATATTAAAATATTTTATAAATTTAAATTGAAATATTTTTATCATAAAAATTTATTTATTGTCAGAGAATAACCAATATTTTACTTGAGGCAAGTAAAAAATGAGAAAATATATGTTATCAGAAAATTTAAAACGCTTTTTTACTAGAATTCATGTTACACGAGAAAATAAGATAACATGGAAGACAGCATTACTTGATGTATTATGATTGATTGTTGACGCTAAGAGATAGTTGAACCATATTTATGTTTTAATAAAATGTTAAATCAACTGAAAGTAACAGCTTTTAAAAAACTTTATGTTAAATAAGTAGTACTAATAAATTAAAAGATTATATCATTAATTAAAATAGACAGCTCACAGTGACAAATTTCTTCTTTTGTCTACTATTTTTTAATAAACGTATAACATAAAATTGGAATCTATTTTTAAAATTATTGATAGTTAAATACTAAGTTAAAATATATTTATATGGTATCATTATGTTAAAGAAACTCTAAAAGGAAACTCATATTTTATATTGAATAATTAGCTTAAATATTTATTAAATCACAACTATGTTTTCGGTTTATGATAAATCTGCCGTTGAATATTTCCATTGAGAGAGAAAATAAAAATGTTATTATGAATTCCTTCATTGCGAAACACAATCGATAGAATCGCACCCAAATAAATTCATCTTAATCGCATGGAATCAGCTGAAAATGTCAGCCAAAGTTTACTGATAACAAATGATGACTGATGTGGGTAATTCAGATTTTGAAAAACGCGCAAGCTCTTTAATCATCACCTAATTCTGATATTTCTGTTATTTCTTTTCACTTCCATTAGAGATTAAATACCAGAGAGTAGTCGAAGTTCTAGGCTCGGATGTTTTGAAGCATATTCTGGAAACGTTCACGAATACAATGATTCATTAAAATTTCTTTTTGAATATATAAATTTTTAAATATTTGAATTTTTTATTAGAAGTATATATCTATTATAGAGTTCAATACCGTATTTTGTTTGTTGCATAATTATAAAGCTGACTCAAAAAATTTTGATATAATGAAATTTTGCAGTGAATAGTTTGTTATGAAATGTAAAACAGAGGGAAATGTGGCTTCTGCTGTCATACCAAACGTAAACCTACCATTTTATTGATAAAATGCTGAAAATAATTCAAGTATTTAATTTTACAACTTTATAACGTTCATTGATTTGGATTTAAAATTACACTTTTATGTTTGGTTAGAAAATAAAACTGATATTGATTTTACGGTGAAAGAATGAAAAATAATTACTATGAGAATAATTAAAAATGTTGTTTCGATATAATTAAATATACAATTAAGTATATATATATATATATAATTCCTGCAATTGTAAAAATTACATTAGAACATTACTTTATTGTTTTATAAATATACGTTTTTAATTAATATTGCTTTAACTATTTTAAAGAAGGATATTTGCTTAAAACAATATTTAATCAACTCTTTATGTTATTATCCTTTACAGTTACTTATATCACATATCGAAAAATGAGATCACGTCGAGAATTATTATCTTTAAAAGTTCACTAAATATTGAAAAGTAATTTATTTTTGGAATCGGGTGCATCATTCTGTAATACAATGAAAACCATCGAAATTAAACTTCATATTTTACTTTTTTTAAAAAGAACATTCATTTTAATAAACATTCACAGGAGCATCCCCCGTTAATGAATATTTTGCTTGACCTTATAAAATATTAAAAAAAGCTTTATAACCTTCGTTTCTATGCATAATTCATTTGCTTTAATTATTTACTAATGAAATGCTATGTAATTATTCCCTGACTTGCTAAATGTGAAAAATTAAAATAAAAACATTTTTATTTTAATTCTTTGAAATCTCATTATCATGAAATAATTAGCTTAGCAACTAATCATTTCAATATAATGAGATTTCGTGTTATTTAAACATGGAAGAATTTTTGAAATTAATTAAATTCGTCATTAAAAATAAAGAAAAACTGAATATCCTTCAAACTTCTGTAATGATGTATTGATTTTAAAATTTTCACAGAAATATTCATCATTCATTTTAATTTTTGCAGTTGTTTCCTGACTTTAGATTTCGTTTTCTTGTGAAAATTATATGTTTTTGAAGTATTGTAATTTCCCTTGTTTTGAAAAATGTTTAATTTATAAAATTTTGTTATTTTAAATATTCAAAATAGCAATAACTGTATGATATACATTTTTAGCATGTACATGATCATAATATATTCCTTATTTTGAGATATATTTAATTTATAAAAGTTTGTTATTTTAAATATATATTTTAAATACACAAAATTACGAAATACAATAAATTAAAACAAGGAAGATTTAATTTGTACAATACGTCAGAAACGTATAATTTTCTCAAAAAAGGGCTTCCATTATAAAATGAATAAAAAATTTTAGATTAAATAATAAATATATCTGTGAAAATTTTAAAATCAATTCATCATTAGCAAATTGTGAAATGTATTTAATTTTTCTTTTTAACTATTCATTCAATTAATTTAAAAAGGCTTACAGATTTTTAAAATACAAAATATCATTATGAAATAATTAGTTGAGCAGCTAATTATATTACAATAAGGAATTTTTAAAATACTAAAATAAAAATATATTCAAAACCTTAATTTTTCACATTTAGCAATTCAGGTAATAATTAAACGACTTTTCATTTAATGCAAATAAGTTATGCATAGAAACAAAAGTTATAAATTTTTCTTTATATTTTATTATATCAGCCAAAATATTTATTCATGATCGATCTTTCAGTTAGTGTTTATTAAAATGAATGCTCCTTCTTAAAAAAGTAAAAGGCTGTAGTCTTCTTTTTACTTTTCCTTAGTATTTTATTTGATTACAGAACTCTGCACCTGATCCCAAAAATGAATGGCTTTTTGACATTTATTGAACTTTTAAGAGTAATTTATAGTGTATTGCATTTTCCGATACATATTTAATTGTTATGAATAATAATACTAAGAGCTGATTAAATAATTGTTTTTAACATCATTCTGTGATTGAGTTTAATGTAACTATTAATAAATTTCATATTATATTTATTTAACAATTAATTAGTGTTCTAATAAAATTTTAGAAAAAATAAAGATAAGGAAAAATTTTAAAGAAAAAAATCCAAATCCAAAAACATTTGATGTTCAAGTGAATCAAAATTCATATCTGTAATTTATCTCTTTTACCTTATTATTAAGTTACTAAAAATTAAGGCTTATTAACATACTAAACATAAAGCTATGAAAATAAGTATTAAAAATAAACTATGATTTTAAATATTGCATATCAATTTTTTCATTTATTGAAACTATATATATATATATGGTTAATATCTTTCTAATTTTTGCAAAAGATTGATTTTTCACAACATTTAAATAGGAAAATCAGTATATTTTTCAATTTAAATGTTTTAGGAAAATCAATCCTAAGCGCGAAAAATTGTTAAGAAACTATTTTTTAAAAAGTCAAACTATACAAAGTTCCTTCTTTTTAATATGAAAAATTACAGGAAAAATATGTATTTAGTTTCAGTAATGCATTTTTGAGCAAATTTTTTTCTATAAATTTCATATGAATTAAAATTTTTTTTAACTCTAGCGTATAAATGGCATTTTGAAAAGTACTCTATATTTGATTGATGATATCCGATTATTATTATTTTTAAAAATCAATGGATTTTATATAAACGAGAAAATGATGCGCATATTCATATAACTTTAATCGCTAACTCTTATGCGAAGCTAAGGAAGAAATATAGCCAGATAGTTTTCTGCAAAATCAATGTTTCTTACGAAATCCAGAAACTTCATGCATAAAATCTCTGCTGATATATGGCAGTCTAAATAGAAGTAAAGGTTAAAAATAAACGCCTCAGCTTTGGAGAAAGTTAGGGGAACAACCCATTTTTCTCTCACTGTCGTAACTGTAACCCTGAAGTCAATAAACTAAATAAATATTTTCTTTTATATCTGGCCAATGTCCAAAGCGTTGGTTCTAAGCAATTTCAGTTACTAAACTATTTTCCTTTTTGTGTTAAGTTCCAGTTTTAGTCGACCTTAGTGGAGTTACCGTAAAAATAAATTTGACAAACGCGAGAAAAGAGCCTATTGTATCTTTATAAGGATCATAATACTAAAACCCATTTTTCACCGTGGTTTTATGTTTTAGACTACTTTCGTTTATTTACTTTTCAGAAACAGAAGAAGGAAACAAATAGTGTCAAATCTATACTGAAAAGTGTCCGCATTTTGTTTTTATAGTGATTATAAAATACTCTTAAATGTTGTATTCCTCGTTTTATGATTCGATTTTCGCGACAGATGCTGGATTGGTAATCCTTAAGTTACTGGACATTCTCATTCAGTTAATACTTGTATTCAGTTAACACATGTTCCTTTGATTTTCCTTCATAAATTTTAAAATAATTTTTTTGGTAAATACATGAAAATATATTTTGAAGATCTAAAAAGTGTTTTGTTTTTTGAATTTCTGCGTCTAACGTTTGTTAAAAAATTTATAATTTAAATGTAAATTTAAAATATTAATTGCTATTTATATTGAAAGATATCTTAGGTAATAATGAAATTTATTTTATATGTCCCAAAGACTTTATAAAATATATTAGTAAAACGATTATGAAGACCATATTTCAAGTGAGTATATATTGCTCATTTTCTGTCAACGGGATTTCATTCTTTTTTTATTCACATATATTTAATACTTGAAAATTTATATCTGTGACTTTTAACCGTAAAATTTGTTGTGATTTTATTTGGACTTAAATAAAAGAACATCCCAGCTATCGAATATATTAATTTTGTGCCTTAATCTATCCGACAGCTTCTTGAATCATTCTAAGGTGGTTAATTGTCTAGAGTGCAGACCGGATTTGTCTATGATAACCAATTGTGTTTATATTCATTTGTCCTAGATGTTAAGATATACTGTTATAGCTAAGGGTGGAATTTTCTTGAACATTGTGTTTGTTTCTGTTTCGGTACACTGCAAAATTTCATCTGATAAAAAACTTGTTTTTGTTAGTAGAAGATAGCAAGTTCCCTGCTTGACCAGTCCAAAGATCTTTGAGTTGATAAACTCTATGCATGTTAACTACTTAAACTTAACAAGCCATTATTGTCTCATAATGCAAATTTGAGGTTAATTTGCAAATTCAAATGTTGCTCGTTCAATAACAGTAGTTCAAAATTACGTATTTTTATTTTAGGTTGCATTTAATTTTAAGATGCTTCTCAAACTAATTATAATAGTATCTGATATAATTGGAATGCGACATAAATTCGAATTTAAATAAGTTTCGTGTTTGTAGAAATAGGTAGCAGGAAAAAAAAAGGGCAAATCAAAAATTTATCATAAAAATCTGTAAAATTTAGTCTTGTATTTCTTTCATATATTGACCTAGACATTTACTAAATTATCAAATATGCGCTAAACATTGGTAATAGAAAAAAAATTACTTGTTTTTATATAACTATATATATATTTCATTTATATATGCATTTTAATAATTTAGTGAAAGTTTCCGAATACTTAAATACCCATCTAAAATTTAAATAAAGATGATTAAATTATTATTATTTATTTAAATTAAAATTATGTATTTTTTAAAATGAAAAATTATTTTTAAATTATTTTTACGGAGTAATTTGTGATAAATATAAAGTAAAATATATATTAAAAAACTCGTAAGTGCCCAGCCTGATACAGGTGCACGAAGAAAAGTGTTCACAACTTTTCGCTTTGTGCAAAAATAACTTTTATACTGAGGATTCAGCATTGAATCAATAGACATATATATTAGGTTTTCCTGAAAGTTCTGCCTGTTTATAGAATGAAACAAAAGAATACATTTTTCATACCTTGAATAAAGTTTATTAAATAATACAATTGCCATCATGATTTATGACTTTTTACCATCTTGATGGTAATTTGTATATCCCATTAAAAATATGTTCTCCTCTCTGGAGGCCAGAATTGAACCACTACTTGTTTCATATCTTCTTCATTATTGAATTTTTCGCTCTGCAAAAAATTTCTGTGGACTGTAACAAGTGATAATCGGAAGGTGCTAGGTCCGGTTGGTATGGTGGATGCGATCGAATTTCCCAGCTTAGCTCTGTGACTATCTGATGAGTCCCCAAAGTAGCATGTGGTCTGGTATTATCATGAAGTAGTATGATGTCTTTCCTATTGAACATTTCCGGCCCCTTTTCTTGGAGTGCTGTTTTTAGCTAACAGTACTTCTCCAAATTTATCCTTTAGTTTAGTTTCAACAGCTCAAAATGTATTTATCCTCAATGTCCCACCACACAACATTCTTCTGCTCAGACTCAACTTCGGTTTAGAAGTTCAGTCGGTAGGTTTTGCGGAATCACAATATAGCCTTTTCCTTATGATGTTTTCATTAGTTATCCACTTTTCATCCCCAATTGTGATCTGGTCCAAGATGGATTCGATTTTGTTGTGTGCTAGTAGAAATGTGCATATGATGATTCGGTCATTCATCTTCTCACTTCAGTTATGTGGCACCCATCTCAAATACTTCCATACGAACTTTAGTTCTAGTTTTCGAATAGGGTTCGAATTGAGCTAAATCAAACCTTTTCGCAACCTCCGATGAGCATACAAGTTGAAATTGATTGTAACCCAAATGGACAGAGCTTTTCAATAGGCCAAATATATAGTGTAAATATAGGATATATATATAAGTAAAATAGCTCATGAGAATTGATAAATAGGTTTCTAATCATAAGGAATATACAAATTAAATTAAAAGTTTATATATAAAATAAAAATATGTATCATTGCTGTACTAATTGTACCTAGTAAAAATTACAAGCATCATTTGAAAGGAACATTTTATTTATTTCAAAATTTTAAATCTAATTTAGATATAAGATTATGTAATGTTGAATAATAAAAACAATAGTGTTCCGCATTTTCATCTAAAATAAAATTTTAGACAATTTTTATTTGTTTTTCCTTAAATATTTTGATCCACCTTCTAACAGTCAATCTTTAAATTTGTTGTCATGTCTTAATCCCTTAAGTGTTCGTTATTATCATAATGCACATAAAAATATGCTAGATTACACTTACCCAACATTCATTATTGTATTTATCCTAAGCTGCCTTCTGATAACTGGTTAATTGAAATCATATTTCAAAAAGATTCAAACTGTTAATGAATGTTTTATCATTAGTTTTAACATCCATTAACTGATTTTTGTTTTCTTATATTCATTTCGAAAGTTTATCTTGTTGATTGGTTTAATGATGCGTGAAAAAAGGAAAAAAATTATTAAATTAAAGATTATTAATCAAAAATGCGTAGCATTTTTTGTTCATTTATCTTTGAGATTTTTTTGGATGCTGTTGACCTAATTTTTGTTTCACGAAAATGAAACTACTTGACATAATTATCATTTAACATTCTAAATAATTTTTTTTTGGAATCAATCGGGAAAAAAGAGCGATTTATCTGTAACTCAGCAATCCTGCATAAATAAATATTTATGTAATGAATATTATTTTACTTGACCCAATATTTTTGGTACATGTCCTTTTGATGAAAAAATATCTCAATGTTTTGATTCCTTTTAATATTTTTTGAAATAAAATGATCTGATAATACTTTTAAAATGATTGATCTAATAATACCTAATCCTATTATCTTGAATTTTTAAAATAAAATTATCTACCAGTCAGTAGAAAATGTTATGAATTATTTAAATTTGTATAATGTAAACTTTATTTATAATTTTAGCTTAGATTAGCTACGACTAAAATTATATAGTCGTCTTTGTTTTATACCATGATAGTTTAAGTTTTTTATTTAGCGTTATTTTTTGATTAAATATAGTCTTAACACTGTGTGAGATACCTTAATAAGTGATTATAAAGTGCATTTATTAATTTTTTTGAGGTAACTAGAATTTAATCACAATTAAATAATTTTTCTCAAACTAATTCCTTAATGGTTTTTACATTAGAACATCAAAATCAAACAAGAGTTTTATGCATATTTACAAAAGAAAGATTAATTATGTGATATCCTAACAGATTATATGAGAATCTGTATTATGTCCTCAACAGTAGTTTATTTATAAACCAATTGTTAAAATACCTGCAGTAATTGAAATTATTTGCAAATTGTTCAGTGATAATTAGTATTTATACTTTTTTGAAAGGAACTTTAATCTTAGAGGCAGGGAATATACAGGATGCTAACTGTATATTTGAGATTACTGGAAAGTTGCAAATATAAGCCATCTAAGAGCTTTAATAGTTTAATTGTAAAGAGTATCGCTCTTGCGACCGATTTAATATTTCTCTTTGGAGTTAAGTTTCTGTAACTGTTACTCAGTAACAGTTACTTTTCAGAATTAAGCATTACTATTTTAGATACGTGACTAATGTATTCTTAATCATCAGCAATATCTCATTATGCAGCTTTAACGAATCCAGTTGCAAACAATAGTATTATGTTTGTTTTGTATTCTTGATGTCTGACGATTATTTAAAATCGAAACGAATGACTTTTGGCGATAATGAGAGTTTAATAACCACGATCATAATTCTTAAAAACTTTCTAATAATGTAATTTTTCAAAAAATTAAATAAAATTTTTTATATTTATGTAAATATTTCATTATTTTGAAAGCCAGTTATTATAATTTCATTCATATCTTCAAAGATTTATTCAGATTATATTTGTGTAATTTAAAAGCACACTTTTAACACCTCTTTTACATTCAAAATTTTAATATTTGTTAAAGATTTTTTTCAAAATTTTCGCTTGCATTTAAAAATTGAATTAAGTAAAAATGTATTCCTGAAAAATACACTTTTACTTACCACAAGTATAGGAATTAGCACAAAAATTAAATATATTTAAATGAAAGCATGCTTGCTTTCAAAAAATAAATATCATATAGCTTTGAAAACATTGTTATGAATTAGTTGCTTTCATAGAAGCATGTTTATCTGTAGTGTGAGTAGTATATATGCAGATACAAATATAATTTTTTCTCTTTTGACATATATTTTGTAGAATTTTGAGATAATATGCAGATTACATAATATACAGTATTTTTAAAGGAAAAAAATTATAAGTTCTTTCTGTAAGTTGAAAATATCAATGAGAACATTAAGATTTTAAAAACGAAATTGATGCGGGTGATACTATGAATAATAATTTATTACAAGAAATGTTATAGCAAAAGTTATATTTTTTATTTAATTGAATATTTTATTTTTATTTAAAAAACCTAATGAATAGATAGCATATGACTTATTTTACGCCTAAGTTTTGTTGTTTGTGTATAGACAAATAATAGAAACAATTTAGAATTTTATTAAATAAACTATACAAGTTATTGTAGAAATTTCTGCTTACTCTGTTTAATTGTCTGCATACGGATCAGGTCTACGGATGGGGTGGACCTGGGTTCGAATCCCAGCTCGGGCATGGATGTACTTTCTCTTTCTTTCCCTATGTTTTTTGTCCTTTCCTGAGATGATGTATGAATGTGGCCTACCCTATAAAGAGGTTTGTGGTGGTGTGACGTGGGTAATGCTACTCGCCTCCGTGACTTGGTTCACAGGTGCCCACAAGATAACACTAAGTGAGTAGTAATTCCTGGCCTTGTTGTGGGGAAGAGGTTAATCACCCAGTGCCCACCATTACTTAAAAAAAGGTTATTTTAGAAATAGTATTAGCAAAGATTAGCCAGGAATTCATTTTGCTTATTACAGAGAAATTTCTCATTTATTGACTCTCAAGTTTTAAGTTGTTATTAAATTTTATATATAATAGTTTATTTCCTACATATTTATTTTGTTAAATAAAAATGTTTCATTGATTGTTTGTTTTGGTATGCTAATTAATAAATAACTTTTATGTTATTATAAAGTATCTATTATATATATAATAAATAACTGTTATGTTATAAATATTATGTTCTTTAGAATGAAATACCTTATAATCCTTTAATAAAAATAATGGAACTCAAAGTTGTATAAAAAAATTGAAGAGAAAGGATTTTATGTCTACTAAAATGATAATAAGTATTCAATTTTAAATTCAGTGCCGCTCAACCTGTCTAGTGATTAACGTAACTGACTACGCATGGGGAGGACCTGGGTTCGAATCCCGTCTCGGGCATCGATGTACTTTCTCTTTCTCCCTGTGTGTTTCTTATACTTTGATGATGGATGAATGTGGCTCACACTATAAACGAGTTTGTGGGGGTGTGGCGAGGGCGATGCTACTCGTACCTCCGTGACCTGGTTCACAGGTGCCCACCGGGTAACGATAAAATGAGTAGCAGTTTCCGGCCTTGTTGCGGCATATGGGGTAATGTACTTACTTGCTCAATGGTGTCTGCCATTATAAATTAAAAAAAAAATTAAATTCAGTTATTAAAAATTTATGTAAAACAATGACTACTAATGTAGTTATGTTATTTATTTAGTTGAGGTTAAATTATAACTTTTATGTCTAAATAATTTGACTTGAAAATTACAATTTTAAATTTTATTTTAAAAATTATTCTGAAAAGTTTTGCACAAACTCAACCTATTTTTATAAATTTTACATCTAAATAGTAATAAAAAAAACTGAATTTCATGATGAACTTTAGATTAAAATACTTGTGATTCTCTGAAGAGAATCACAAGTATTTTAATCTAATCAGAGAAGTACTTACTATTTGCCATCAGCAAGGTAAGTCCTCGACAAAATTATTATATCTGGAATTTTGATTTCCTCTTTGATTGAAAACCTTTCATATCGTAATATCTGGACCGTAAAAATGCTTTTCAGCCAAATAATCATTTCCAATATCAGATTAATTAAATTTTATTGATTATACATTTCGCCCCTTCTGCAGATAAAAATAAGAAGGATGCTTCAACTTCTCTGAGATTAAAACAGTCGGAATTCCTCTATAAAAAGCAATTCATAATATAAAAAATATTAAAAAAATATCTTGCTTAATATGCGATTCACAAGAAAAATGGTAATTTAAATTCATCCAAATTTTGTTTTTATGAATGTTAAGTTTCTTTGAAATCTATGTTTAGAACTTTTATTTAACATTGAAGATTACAAATTCTTTTTAATGTAATCAGCTAATTTTTTTATTATTTAATAAATTTGCTGATTTTGATTATTTTATTAAAAATTTATATAAATAAGATTATTGAATTGATATGATTATATTACTTAACTAAAGCTAAAAAATACAAATTTAAGCCAAATCTAAAAAATAAAAATAATATCAAATTCTATATTTGTTCAGGCTTTTTCCAAGATATATAAGGTTTATAAATTTTAAATTTCGATAAATTTTATATTTTATAAAATTTTGCATATAATGTAATGTATATTGAACAAAATATTTAATAGATTTAAAGGAATTTAAATATTACAGATTAATTTACTTTTACTTTTTTAATATTATATTAAGTCATCCGTGTATCATGGAATTTCAATAAAATATCTTATGAAATTTGTAAATTATCTAATAGCTTGTATCTTAACCTCTTTAACTAAAGTTAGCTTTAAAGATTTTTCATCAGTTCTTGTGTATGTATACAAAAATGGGCTCAGATTTACTGTACGGTCGCTCTTGGCATGATTTTCCAAAGTTGTCGATAAATAACATTTTCTGGCAACCCAACCGATTCTGACCAATGAAAAATGGGGATACTGACAAAATGGGAACTGACCAATGAAAAATGGAATATTCTGTTAATTTACAGACTTCGCTTTTACAGATTGGAGAAATTGGCTTGATTTTAGGCAATTTTTTGAAAAAATCGCCAAGACACAGTTAATTTTTACAGTAAATGTTAACCCAGAAATGAATTAAAAGGCAGTGTGTAAGTATACAAAAATGAATAAAATATTCAGGAATGATTTTTACCTTATTAATGAAATTTTACTGAATGAAATAAGATTTTTTTATACATTTATTAATTAATTTTGAGACTGCTTATTTATGCTGACTAAAGGTTCTAAACTTCGTTGATCAACTTCTAATTTTGAATCATAGTAAAATGATGAGTTGGCATAGCTTTCTCTAAATTTTCATCCCACGTCTGTGGAGGAACATCAAACCTTATGAATATGTAACATGGTTAGAACGATTACTTTCAGCTGAATCAGCTATCGAATCTGATTATTATCAATATATTTCAAATACATGAGCAATATGATTTCCCTTCAAACCATCACATCACATCTCCTCGCTTTTCTTTTATACAGTAGAATATTCTTACAATAACTTACTTTTTAAAATTATAAATGCATGCTCTTAATATGTTAATTGTATTTGAAATATTGTATTTTTGAACATGCATTGAAAGAAATACCATGCTTCATTATTTAATAAAATTCCTACATTCCTTTTTATTAAAATGATTTAAATAATTCGTAAGATTTATGAATCAATTAGGATTTTCATACAGCAGGAGTTTAAAAAAATAAAATTTCTTCATTCAGATTAAAACATTAAGTTTTTTTAAACTCAAGTCTTTATCTATGTCTATGTGGGAAACTAATACTCCCACACAATTAATTGGTAAAATACTTACAATAGTTGGAAGCTATATTTTCAATTTATGAGTAAAAAATGATTTATTTATGAGTAAAAATATATAAATTATGATTAAAGATTCATTAAAAATTACGTATTATATGTTCGATACAGATGACTATTTGTATTTGCAAAATAACCAATTTGTTGTATTTTAATAATGTTGGACAATTTATTATTTAATATTCTATATTCACAAAAAATGTCAATTCAAATATTTTTAAAATTTAAAAAATAAAAAACTTGAATTATTTTTAAGTTGTTTTTCATTAGAATTTATTATTATTATAAATGCTGAAGAAATCAATGCTGTGGTCAACACTGTCAAATATTTTATACGATAAAAAATACCTTCATTGAAAGTACTTAATTTTGTACACATAAAATATTATAAATACAATGCTTTATATATATATATATATATAAACCCAGAAAATAAATTAATGATTTGAACTTAAAATTTTTATGATTTCAATTTTTCAAAATCTTGAAAAATGCTCATTAAAAATCTTTCTATCTTTCAATTTTGTTCAATTATCTTGCAATTTTGTTTTGATATTTATTATCTTGCAATTTCGTTTTGATATTTATTATCTTGTAATTTTGTTCAACTATGCCCCTCAAATATTTTTCTTCGTTATTTAAATCACTTAGATTTATACTCAGAAGGAAAGGAAAGAAACTTATTTATATAATTTCAACTCTTTTTTGCATGCTCTTAATTCTGCCAAAAAATAACCCCACAAACATATTTTTTGATGTTAAGGTTTTCCCACCAGCTGCATTATATAAATTATGACAGCAAAATGTAAATAAAAAAGTTACGAATCCTTTTTATAAATATCAACTGTGAAAGTCACTTTGGAGGTTAATATATGACATTTTAGAAGTTTTAAATTCTTGTTGATGTGGATCCTAAATATTTCTCAGTTTTATTGCATAGTCACGAATTTTTCCAATTTTTAAAAATAATAATGAATATTAAAATAATTTAAAACTAAATATCAAAATAACGTTAAAAAGCTTATTGTTTTGAAATTTAAAATAATTAGATTTGAAGTTAGAAATAATTAAATTAAAAGTAAAATTTAAAACCATGAGAAATATGAGGCAGCAATTTTCTTAATTGATTTATAATCAAAATACAAATAAAATTTCTCAATCGAAAATAAAAATATTATCAAGTAATTAATTATCTCGGTATAATTTTTCAAATTAACTTAGTTAATTTTATATAAGGTAATCAATTTGTCTCTTATATCATTTTTCATTTATTTATTACAAAAAGAAAAAAATTGTGCCAATGTTCTTTTAGAAAAAAATTGAAGAATTTCTTCAAAATTTTCTAAAATAACATTGGAGAAATCTTAATTTTAGTTTTTTAATATTCTTGATACAGTATAATTAAAACTAAATTTTACTACTTTCATTTACATACAACAGCCATATAGGATACAAAACATTTGTACAAATATTTTTTTACAATCAACTTAGATGAAACAGACATTTGTCAGCAAAATGATAAATATGAATAAATTTAAAAATTATTTAAATGAACTGTATGTGAGTTTTTCACTCAAAAGAGTACTATAGGAACTGTTTTGAAAACAATCAATAAAGAGTTTGACTGTTTCCAAAATAATTCTCATAGATCGAAAATAATTTATGTTTTTATTCTAGATAAATCACTTAAATCTTATAGTTATTGTTGAATGGTTGTGTCGAAGAAATTAGAATCATCACCGAAACTTTTTTTAATTAGAATATTTCGAATATTTGATATTTAATGTTGTTAACATTTTAACTCAATATTTGAACAATAAAATTATTTACAAAATGTTCTTTTTAAATTAAGTTATGTTTTTTTGAATATTAATTTAAATAAACACTTTGTTTTAGTTTAGAGATTATTAATAAGAATTTTATATATATATATATATATATATATATATATATATATATATATATATAATGTAATTTCATATCAACGTCTGGTGGCTCCATGTGTTATATCCACTTATAAATTTAGCGCAATATTTTTGTAACGGATAATTTCATTTTCATGAAAATTTTCAATAGATTTTTAATTGTCTCTTTAGTTATAATAGTATGAAACAGAAACAATATTATTTTTAAGATACTATTTTTCTTGATACAGACATACTTGACAGAGATAATTAAATTTGATGGAATAGAAAACTCATAATTTACTCTTACATAAGCTTCTAAATAAATATATCATGGTTTGTTTCTGTTTTTCCTTTATTTAATTTATGTTTTAATCTAAAATCTATCTATTTTTTAAAGAAATTTATGCGCTATTTTTAAGAAGCAGACTTTTCTAATTACTTATCTTTTTAATAGTTTTTGAGTATAATAGAAATTTGTTAAAAATTATATTGATATTTTTATATAATCATTCATTATGGATTCAAATGTTTTTAAAAAATTATATACATATAAAACTCGAGTATCATTTATTGGAGACATTTGTAACCCAAGAAAGTTTGAAGAATTGTATTTCATTGATAAGTTTTCAGTATTTCTTTATTTGAAATTATTGTAGAAAGATAAAACACAATATTTATTAGCAGCGAGGAAGAAAATTTACGCGAACTTTGATGAAGGAAATAAATGCTTATAAATACATTAAAATTTTAGTAAATTAACTCTTTTAAGGAAATAAAAGCTTATAAATACATTTATATTTTTTAGTAAATTAACTCTTTTTCATGACTCATCTCATTTCTCAGTATTCGGTATATATTTAAAATTTTCAACAAGCAAGTAAATTTTATGTAAATAATTGACATTATTTTTATTATTTTGCTAAATCTCTTGAATATCATTTATTAAGTATGTTCTACAGATTATGTTAAATGAGACATTAACTGTTGAAATTCTCTTTAAAATTTATTATTTTTCAGTTAAATGCTCTATTAGAGTAAAAACAAACATGACTGTTAACGAACGGCATAATGCTGTTCATTTTGACTTGTAAAGATCACTGCTATTTCGACTAGTTTGCATCATTTGCATAATGATGATTTTCCAGTAGTTCTCTCACAAATGGCTCAGTAGTGTAATAATCTGCTGGTTTAGTGGTAAATTTCTATGATTATTTTTTAGGGCTGACATTACTCCTTTCTGGTGTAAGGTTGCTTGAAGCAACTTTTTGCATCTCTTTATCATTAGGCACTTCTTCTTTTGATTATACTTCCTAGGTCCGCTTTCAATTTCTTGTAACAAATAAAAACAAAAATTATTAGATTCCAGTTAATTTTTCTTACAAAGATGTCTGTAAACTTTAGACCAACTTGCATAAGTCCTAATAATATAAATTTTGTGAGTGTGTAAACCTAAAACATTTCAATATAAAATAAAAAAAATGCATAAATGTTTATACTGATTTTTATACTCATGTAAACTACACTTTATAAAATTAATAAATTGTTTCACATAAATAAAATTGAAAATTTAATATGTATATAATTGTTCTAATAAGTTGCTTTCCTTTATAAGTTATATATTCTTCCTTTTCCGAACATATGTGAATCATTTTTCCTAATAAACTAAAAATATTACCAAGAAAATACCTAAAAAACTACAAAATGTTCTTTATAGCTTTTACGAGAATATTTTTTTAAATAATATTTAAAAACATCTCTATCTGAGAATACCAGATGAAAAGTGCAAATTTTTTATTTTACATGTGCATACATATTAGATTGTTAAATGAGTATATATTATGCATATATAATATACACATACATAGTTATATGTAAAGATTACACTATACATATTGAATGATGTTTTGTAGTTTGTTTTTTTCTTTTTTTATAGAATTTACATGTTGGTTAATCATTTAGAAATTATTGATAGAATCAACTTGTGAAGATAATTTATTGAAAATTTCAATTTATTAAAAATGTGCAATTATCTATTGCTCAGCAATCTAAAATGAATCTATCTCCAACACTTGTTTTGAAAGTAAAAATTAATACATTATAAATTCATTCATACTTATAGGAATTCTAATTTCACCAGATATTGTTATTTAATAATGGTCGTAGTTTTACTAACCCATTTTGGCTGCCATATCCTGGGTCATCGTAGACCAACAGATGGTGGCTTTACAGTAATCACCCTGCTCTTGCATGATTAATTTTGACCAGCTCTAATCCGTAGCCTAAGTTGCTTGAACTGGCAATCAAAGTATCATCAATGAATTGTCATCGCTGTTGCCAGTTTCTGCGACAGAAATTGTGTTTGTTGGGATTGAAATGCAATATCTTTGAA
>JAPDSC010094562.1:145084-179126 GCA_026290005.1 Latrodectus geometricus | reverse complement strand
ATATATATATATATATATATATATATATATATATATGTTGTTAACATTACATATCAATCTTATTTTAAAATAGATGATGTATATCAAATGTATACTATTGCATTTAAAATGTTACATTTAATATATTAAAAAATTTAATTTTTCACTGAAATTTCTATTTTAATAGCAATTTTATTTTATAAATTTCTTTTATTTATAATTAAATTTATAGTTAGAAAATTATATTTATGAAATTAATTTTGATGTGCTTGATTATTAGTATATTTTTATTTAATATTAACCAAAAGTTTGATATTAAAGTTATTTTAATAAAAAAAGGAAAACATAAAAAAACAAAATAATTCTAGGAAATTAAAAATATGTGTAGAAAGATGTAGAAGTTGTAGATTTTTAAAAATATTTGGTGACCTAAAAATTATAATAATACAATTAAAAGGTAATTATTTAATTTTATTATTATAATTTTGTATTAGGTTTCCATCTCCATTAGATTTAATTGCTTATTTAGAACATAATAATGAATGATTATATTGATTTGAGAGTTATTATATTATCCACACATTTTAAGTAAATTTGAATGAAATAAGTATGTGATAAAATGTAAGCGCCAAATTAATTTCGCTTCTATATAATTTATTAAGTGTTAATAAATATAAATTATAGAAAGACATTCATTTATAAAAAAAGTATATTAAAGTGATGCTAAAGATTAAGAAGAGTAAGAATTTATTAATGTTATTCCCTAATCTGTGAAAGTGTTTACTGGAATTCTCAGCTGTCTCTTCCGTCAATATATAATTACCCATATTTGTGAATATGATAATTAAATATTCCTTGAAGCTTCGAGACACGAAACATACGAAAAATCTATTAAGATAAAATTGTATGATTCTTTATGAAATCAATGGAATTTTTAGGACTTTGCTAAAAATATTATTTTCATGAGCATCGCGGTCCAATCTAAGGACTGCGTTCTTCGAAATGAAGTATTATATATTTGATTTAACCATGCTTGTACAATAAGACATAAATTATACCATTTATATATATATATATATATATATATATATATATATATATATATATAGAGAGAGAGAGAGAGAGAGTATGTGCTTGAGAGTTTTCTAGATTACTTTCTAGTGTTAAATAAATACAATTATCTGAGTAAAGATATACGTGGATGTTAGAAAAACATATTATTATCTTCAGGATATTATGCGATGCCAAACACATTATTATAATTTTATTTATGTATTATTAAGGAAGCTAAATCAACAATGCCTTTTAGTATTTCTATGTAGAACGAAAATTATGCTCTTCTACTTTCCAAGACGAAATGTTTTATATGACTTCAATAGATGGTATTTGGTTGTTTGAACTGATTTTAATCCTTTTAAGAAGACAAAAGGGTAAATAAGATGGATAAGTCCGGGGATTTCTTGTAATTTATAATAATTAAAGCATATAAATATTATTAATAAAATGAGTTAAGAATGAGAAAAATTGAAGGTTTAATAATTAAAAAAAATCCCAACATATTATGAATTTGTAGAAAAATAATAACACATCAGTTTGGAAAAATGTATTCGCCAACATACGTACACTTATGTATATATATGCATATTTACATATTAAGGAACGACATTTTTCAAATCAGTTTGACATTAAAATATTAATGACTTATTACGGCATGCTAAAATACCAATTTCCGGCAAGTGAGAATGGAAACACCAACCACCTGGGGAAAAATCTGAAGAAACATTTCCACGGATTTTTCGCAAATATTCAACTGGAACTACACGCTTCTAATTAAAACTGCTGTATAAAAATACCTCGTAAAATAAAATTCGCCATTTACCATTAGTTCGCTATGTTTACACGGGCTGTTACATGGCAGTTCCATTAGCCTCTTCCGTTAAATTATGCTCGCGAGACGGCGGGTTTTGGTAGTCTGCCAGTTCATTCCACACCTTTCTCTTGTGTCACTTGTTTGGATTAGTGTTTTTCTCGTATAAGTCGGCTAATGACTCTCTCTTATAAGAGAGACACATCTTTCACTACGTTGCTAAACATTCCAAATAGGAAGTTCATCGACAATAAATTGTAGACACTACGCCGGCAGGGTCGTTTGAAAGGTATTTAGATGGTTTAGTAAGTATTGTTCCTTTCACAAAAGGAGAATTAGTATTTATATTTGCGAAGACCTTAATTTTTCACGGTTAAATGAAAATTATTTCTATTTATCAACATCAATTAGTATTTTACTTTAGGAGAATTTTATAAAAGAATAAAAAAGGCTTAGTAAGTTGTTTTTATAGTTATGAATACATTTATTTAAATGTCATGAAATATTTTGAATTTTATGTGATAAATACCATATTTATAATACTACTAACACTTGATTGTATATAAATACGATCAAATTTCGTTATAGAGGTAAAGTATTGGAGTTGAAAGTAATGTGTGTTGTAATATGAGATCTATATAATCTAATATAGTGTTATGTAATAAAATATGATTCTAATATAATCTCTAATATAATATAATTCTAATATAATATGATTCTAATAAAATATGATTTTAATATAATATAATATGAGAATGACAACAATAAAATAATTTTAATAATTTATAAATTTGTAAATCCAAATGTGTTCCTCTCGCGCTTTTTGGAATATAAATTCGATTCTAAAATTCGATTATTCAAAAATGTTGCCAAACATGATAGTCTTAAAAATGAATTCAGGAAAAATAAATTCTTTGTTATTTTGGCAAGTTAATGTTTAATGATTAAATTATTATTTATTGAAGAATTGTCATTATTAACTTTTGGTATATATTTTTAATTTACTTGTATTTTAATTAATAGTATTTGGTATGTTATTTATATGAAATCTATATTTAACAAAGCTATGTTAATTCAACAAAATTAAATGGCACATATTTCTGTTTTCTTAGTGTGTATAAAAGTTCCTTCCTCTTTCTCTTACATAATATCTTAGAAGTCACCAGTAAATTAATTATAATTAAATTAATTATTCTTTTAATAAATTATAAAGTTTCATTTCTATTAATGGATTAGGGAGCTCTTTAAAATAGAATTATAAAAAATAAAAACTATATGGCAAAAAATAAAGGTAAATATAAACCGTAATGTAAATGTAATATTTTTTTGAATATTTTTCGAAAATAAATGTTAATTTTTTAAACGAGTTATTTGAAATATTTAGCGGTGGATTTTTGAATAAGTATTAATCTTTAAAAGTTTTTTGTTTAGATAATATTTTAGTAATTCTCTGAAAATCTTTAAATAATTGTCGGTGACTATAGCGTTTGCAATAATCTAAATAGCAAAGGAAGACAAAATTCAACTCTCTCATTTAAAATAATCGCAATCTTTCACTATTTCAATGAAATCAAATAGATTTAACAAGTAAAGTAGTGCATAAAAATTAAATTAAAGCACACACAATTATCAAATTACCAAAGGACCATCCAAGCCTTGAAGGGTTTTATAAGAAGCTTGAGAAAAATAGGTGTGCACTTTGCTAAATTATATTAATTCTCTTTTGGAATTAATATCGTTCGTTCTATTTGATTCACCTTAATTATTATACTTAAATCTCATTGTATTTTTTAATTTACTTAGTTTAAATAAATATTTTGATTACTTAAATTTTAATTCGTCTAGTTTAGTTCAAATATTGTTTCTTAATTCAGATTTCACTTTTATTTGGTGAGAATTGTGATATTTCTGATCGAATTCCTTGTTCGAAACTACACTCTTTTTTTAATTTCACTTGTTTTTTGTTATAAGTTTTTTCTTGTTCAAGAAAAAAATGTTTTTACTATCTACTGAACGAGATATAGGGGTTTCTATGAATACCCAAAAGAAAAATCGTCGTACCGATGGGCTTATATACGTTAAAATTTCCGTAAAGTCCTGTGTCCCTTCGCTGGTGTGGCAAAATTGGCAATTCAAAATTTGTTAAATAAAGTCTCTAACTTTAAGTAAAAACAATGAATTTCTTGTTTGAAAACTAAAATATATCGAGATGCTCAAATATGGATAAATTTGATGACTATGCTCGTTTATGAATCGTTCCAACGTAACATTGTTATAAATATTCTTTTGGTATTCTTAATGAGAAACCCACATTATTTCACAAGATAATGATACATAAGAATGATTTCGTGAGAGGTGATAGAAGATCAAACCCAAAGTTTCAGTAGTTTCGGTAAACGTGTAAGTAGAAATAAGTAAAATTAAGCGATTATTAATGCTCTTGAATACCAAACTTGAAGATAATGTAGTACATTACTTCCTATTAAAATTAAAATTCAATATGTTGATCATTTGGTTTGTAAAATAGAATAATATAAACGTAAAATAAAAGAACCAAATCTGACAATAGTTACCTTTCGTTCCATAGAACTGCTTTTTGCTCCATAGAACTGCCTTTCGCTCCATAGAACTTCTATGCTAAATTTGTCAATTCAAGGAGTCTTCAATATTTCCTTCTGGAGCAAATCATTGATTCATTTTCTATCATAATGGCCTATATTTTTTATTTCTGATTTTTAAATAAAGACTGTTAGAATTCTGTAAAAATTTTCTTTTTCGTGCTTTCGTTATAAAGTTATACAGATTTGTATTAATATCTAAGATTTTCACCCACATCATTATAATTTGTATTATTTCTTTAACCGTAAGTATTTATCATATTATGAATTAGCATATAAAATAGTTTGCGTTAATTTATTTTTTCTATATATATTTTTAGTAAGCAATAAAATAACAATTTTATTTCATAATATTATTGTTTCTAATTGAATCAAAAGGATATTTCTTTGAATGTTCATTCCTCACAATTTATATAGTTTAAAAAACATAGATATCTTAGTAATTAAACAATTAAATCCTTTTCATTATTGTAGAAAGAAACTCAAAAACTTTAGTAACTCATTCTGAACGTAAAACTGTCACGATGACAATGTTTCTTTTGATTTTGTTTGATTGTTTAGCCTAACGACAAAAAGAATAACACTTTCATCTTAGTTTTATGACTCAGGCTAATTGCATCCATTTAAAAAAGCCTTTGTCTCCTAAAAATAAAGCATGCTTCGTGTTTAAGAAACATGCTTTCTGGACAAGAGTTCTTTAATGGATGGCTAAAGAAAGTAACAAAGTTTTTATAAGAAAGTGGTTTTTAGTGAGCGGGTTCTTAAAATTCTTAAAGGAGTTTATTTTACGAAAAAACAGAGGCACAAATTTAATGTTAAATACAAAACAAATTAAAAGAACAATGTAGTTTGAAACATTTAAAATGAATACATAATTACAAACTTAATTGTTACATTAAAACTGATAAATTTTTGTGAGCGTTTTTGTTTTTATAAGATCCTAACTTACTTTTCAGTTATGTCTTATTATTTTTTTCCACCAAGCATTGATTTTTCGAAATGTTATTTAAAATTACTAAACATCATAAGGGAATTTTGTTAATTTAAATTACTAAATTTATTCTAAAAAGGAATTAATGAATATTGAAATAATTTATATTCATGAACTTATATATATTTTAATTAAGTGCGAATTGTTATATTTTTTATATTCATTAAATTAATATGATTCACGGCTTTTATTTTTATTGAATGATTGTGTCGAATATTTTTAAGTCGTTACGCGTTGCAGTAATCTTTCCGAATATTATTTGAATATATATTTTGAATATTATGATTATTTAAATCTACAAATTTGTCCAAATAATTCTGAAATTTTTGATAAAGAACTATAGGGTATCACAAAAATTAGAAAACTGATTTTATGTACAAATTTTAGAGATTATTGTGCGTGGAAAAATTTTAGA
Source organism: Latrodectus geometricus (assembly GCA_026290005.1). Taxonomy (NCBI): domain Eukaryota; kingdom Metazoa; phylum Arthropoda; class Arachnida; order Araneae; family Theridiidae; genus Latrodectus; species Latrodectus geometricus. The sequence continues at coordinate 173,256 of JAPDSC010094562.1, read as the reverse complement.
GTTTGTATTTTGGCGCAAAATTTGTTTTAATCCCGTGGAAGCATGACGAATTTTTGAAATAATCATTTATTTTGCATTTTGTCACTTTAAAATGTTCTAGAAATCCATATTAGATTCAGATGACATTCTTGCTCATCGTAATGCAAAGTAAATCGATAAATAAAATTTAACATTAAACTACCTCGAATTTATCTATAATTAATATTTATTTTCTACTTTTAAGTTACTTGACATCTATTACATTAAAAGCACTATGCTCTTATAAACAAACATGTATAGAACTGTTACAATTCATTTAAAGGTACTTTGCACAATCCCCAAAACACAAAATAACACAGCGAAATTTAAAAATATATTTTTCTTCTTTAGCAGTTCCCACAGGAAAAGAATCATATCTCTCCTCCTTAGAAAATTTTCAAGTCAAATGTTTTCCAAATTATATTGAATTTTGGAATTAGAAAAAGAAATAGTGAAATTCTTTTCTTCCAACAATTTCTTTCTCGGAGAATTTTTACAAAGAATGGCATTTGAAGATTATCTTTCAACAGACAAATTTAATTTATTTTTCCTCCTTTTAAAATGACATGCAGTCAGACTGAAATACCGAGGCATTTTTTGACTTTTAAATTCTCTTGTGTAATGTAGCGTATGATTTAGAAATAATTCTCCTATAAATTTCCTGTTTCAAAGATAATTGTATTAAATGTCTTGTTAGAATAGGTTGCTTTAGGTTTCGTTATTTGCGTTGGTTTTGTTTCTAAATTGCTTTTTTTTACATGAAAAAGGTTATTGATTGTATTAATTTTAACTTAAAGTTTGCAATTTTATCTTTCATTCAGTTATTCTATACTTTTATATTCAAGTTCTTTTTTTGAGTTATGACATAACTATGAATAGTTTTATTAGAACAATTTAAATTAACTTTGTGCTTGAATGATTTTAGTTTAATATACTGAATTTTATCATTAAAATATCTATGTTTTTGCTTTTTAAAATGTGTCCAGAAGTTTTTAAAATTTGGCAGAATTTTTATTTCTTAAGTTCCAACAAATTATAAATCTTTTAGATAAAAAGCCACAAATATTATTTGGAAATATTATGAAATTGTTTTCTAACTAAGCAATTTAGTTAAAAATTTTAATGTCTTTATTCACCCTAAAAGACGAGAAAGTTATTAAAATTTTGCACTAGATTTTAGATTTATGCACTAATATTTTTGCCTCTCGAATACCAGAAAATTTATAACTACTTCAATTTGGTTTTGTAAGCTGTTTTTTTTAAAAAGAAATTGCTTTCATAAATTATAATTTAAAATGCTTTTTGAAATCAACACCTAAGTATATGCATGTTCAGAATGTGATGGAAATCATAAAAGAGAGACAATAACAAATAGCATAGAATACTACATTGTGACAGAAAATATGCTCAATAATTTCTTGAAATTATTGAACATATTCTATCATATCTATGTTTACAAGTATATAAAAACGTCTGGGTACAGATTAAAAGACTGTGCAGATGATTGCTTGAGAGATATCTATCCAGAGCTATCAACTATTGGACGTTTATCTTCTAAACATGTCTGTAGCAACCTATACATACAAGGTCCAATCAGGTCCCACGTGTTTAGTGTGAGATTTGGAGAGATTAGTGATCAAGAAAGCATTTGACTAAATTTCCTATTAAGTGGTTTGAATAATGTGTGTGTTGTCTTGTTAATATGACATTTAGCATTCCTAAAGAAAGGATGGTTTTACCGAATGGAGAACGACATTCATGTATTATGTAGTCATCATGCGGTTAACATTGTAGACTAATAAATATTTTCACTCTAGTTGATGGTGCTCCAAAAATTGGTGCAGGTCTGCCGCATGGTACAGTGCCTTACAGTTGCGGTAGGAAATGTATCTGCCACGAAGTGACTGCCAGATTCGTATGTAGTGGCTGCCATTGCTTAAGAAAGCATGGCTTATCTGAAAACTTTACATTATACTAATCTTTGGTATACGTGGGTTTTTCAGGACAACATAGGAAATGGAACTATCTGTGCTCTTAAATCAATGGTAATTGTCTTAACGGATGCCATGAAGATAGGCTCAGAAATGCCAATCGGCGAACTATCCAATATGTGAATACCAAGAATATCCTGTTCTTACCACAGGAAATGGTCTGTGGGTTTACCATCGTAAGCTTGTTAATGCTTTGGATTACGTGTACTGACGTCTCTCTGGCATTACTGCTATGTTTGGAACATATGTCACATTCCCTGCTTCAAAATATCTTTATCACAGTCGATGTAGAATAGACGCGTGTATAATTACTTGTCTTTTCTTATTCTCCGTACTAACTAACCTGTCTTTCAGAGCGAATATGATACCCAAGATGTACCCATCGGTCTTCTAAAAGTGTCTCAGTCTTTAGCACGCATTCCAATACTGAACCTTTCCTATAAAATCAAAAACCAATTTAGAACATGATTCTGGATGATAGAGCAATACCATTATTGTTGATACAACATTCTTTCTTTTATAACTCTCTTAATTTTTCCTAGAACACAAAGTACTTTGCATCATTTTCATAAAAGAGTTCACTGTGCCAACCATAAAATCTATAAATTTTTCTGATTATGCATTTATAATCTTAAATTTTAACTATCATTATACGTATATTTTAAATGAGCAAATTTTCATTCAGCTTCACAGGCATTAAATGTGTTCATTAACATTTGAGGCTTATTTTAGCAAAATTTAATCAGTTAATGAACGTGTAGGCTTATTTAATAGATTAGTTTGTAGATACAGGACAATAATTTTTTAATGGATATAATATAGTCCTTAACTAATATAAAATTTAGATAAACCTGTGCTAATGATTATAAGTGTAACTGTAGCCTTAAATGGAAATATACATTTATTATATACATCCGCTTTTATAAAAGAAGCATTGTTCTTAAGACCTTGAGATAATTACTAATAGAAGATACTGTTATTCATTCTTTACCAAATACGTCCTTATAAATTAGTGTCAAAATTCCTTCCCTTTTCCTAAACTTTATAGAATGGAAACTGAAATTAAAAGATGAATTTAAATTTTTATTCTTTATTTCAATATCTCTGTAAATAGTTTTCCTAATTGTAAAGAAATTCTAAAGAGTATTAATCATTGTTACCGCTTTAGGTACTTCTATGAAAATTGTTTTAAAGGGAAAAGTTAAATATCTTAATGCACATTATTCAAAAATAATATAAGGAAATTCGCAGCAGTTATGCAAATAAATTTTATAAACTTGAAGAACGAATATGTCCTGTACCATAAACTTATTTAAACATATCAATACTGATTACATCAAAACTTATTTAAATACAAAACTGATTTATTTCATTTTTCAATTTTATTATATTTCAGTTTAAAAAAAATCTAATTTGATTAATATTCACGTTCTAAAATTTAGATAACTGTAAGTAATTTTTCCATGCGTTTATGTATTACACTAAAATATTTATTTATTGAGCATTAAATATTTCAACATACAAATATATTTAAAACTTGACTTGATAAATATTATAGTATTACTGAGTCATATTTTATGTTGGAAAACAGTACCAATACTTAAGATAGAAGCAATTTTTGTCTCTAGATATTGTAACATTTTGTCCAATTTTTTATAAATCTATACATTTTTTCTCAGTTTTTGACCCTTATTTTGTTCTGAATAGCAATTATTCTGAAATGACATTAACATAAAGCGAGAAAATGATTTTTACTTAATGCTCTCTTCAAACTATAAATGTTTCACATTTTGGAACTGTCTCCTTAATGCGCATAACATAAAGCTTTTCTTAAATCAACTTTTTGTGTATATCATAAACTTTTCTTGCTTTTGAATAACTGAGAAGTACTACTATTACTATTTATCACTGCAATATAGTTTCCAAATTATTTTCCTGAATTGGGGATGTTTCTAACTCTTTAATGGAGAAAAGAAATGTTCTAGGAATATAAATCAACACAATTTTTTCAATTATTTGCAAGTATTAGTTTTATTTTTGATGAATATAATTATAATGTAATTTCGTTTGAAATTACCTTACGCATTAAATGTGCACGTTCCTGCAAAAAAGTTCACCAAAAATGCTTCTTAAGCAGTCGTTTGCAAGAAATATAATCTATTCAAAATGACTTCAAAATACATTACAAGATTTTTTTTTGTACCAAAATTATTATTAGTTTCGCATTAGGATTATCAATCCATTTGTATAACTACAATTTGAATTTCAGGCACTTTTATAAAAGTTTCTTTTGAAAATTTAAAGAAAATATATTAAAAAATCTCTTTTTAAAATTGAAGAAATTATACAATACTATTGATTTGCAAGCTAACATAATGATCTAAAATTGCAAACTTTAATGTTAGTTGCACATTTTATTATCAGAAAAAAAGCGTTGAAGTCAATCTTTTGTATAATGAAACAATAGTAACAAAAAATTAATCATTCATTTTAGTATAGAAATATTCCTAATTATATCATTAAGTAGAAATAAGATTCTAAGCATAGTTAATTAAAAAAAACACCCAAGTTTGGAAGTTGTTCATTTAGTTAAATTGAGATTTTTTTTTCTAAATATTCGCTTGCATCTAACTTAATAGCCTTAAATACATAATATCACCTTTAATTTGCAGTTAGTTTATATTATAAATGTATAGATGACTTCAAAATTGTGATATTTTTAAAAATATATTATTTGTGTGATCATCTGAAATTGTTTATATTTTTTGCATACTTAGACGATTTTTGAGACAACTATAGATAAATTTGGAGGCATAGCCATATGATTTTAAAGTATGGTCAAGTGACTAAGTCAACAATGTAGTTAGTTATTTCTTTTTTAATCTTTACATCCCACCAACGAAAGAGCATTTGATCAAATAAATTTGATGTTTATGATCACGTTACGTTATCATGGCAGTTTTTGGATAGACCAAGTGCAAACAAGATGCCGTTTGGTTTTTTCTGATATGTTAGACGATTATTTTGTAATTTATACATATTAAATAAAAAGTACTAAAATACTGGCCATATTTTCGTATTATTTATTTTATCTTAAAAAATAAAATTATATTATAAATGTATAGATGACTTGGAAATTATGACATTTTTAGAAATATATTATTTGTGTGATCATCTGAAATTGTTTTTATTTTTTGTATATTTAGACGCTTTTTGAGACAACCATGGATAAATTTGGAGGCATAGCCATATAGTTTTAAAGTATGATCAAATGACTTAGTTAACAACGGAGTTAGTTCTTTCTTTTTTAATGGTTACATTCCCCCAACTAAAGAATATTAGATCAAATAAATTTGATGTTTATAATCATATCATCGTAGCAGTATTTGGATAAATAAAGCACAAACAAGAGGCCTTTTGATTTTTTTCTAGTGTGTTAGAGCAATTGTGTTAGAGGATTATTTTGTAATTTATACAAATAAAATAAAAAGTACTAAATTACTGGCCATATTTTTATATTATTTATTGTCTTAAAAATTAAAAGTATTATTTCTTGATTAGTATAACAATAAAATAATAAATGATAAATGAAAAATAAAATATTAACTTGTATTTTATATATTTTAGTTAATATTTTGTTTATTAAATTTATTAAATTAAATATTATCTAAAATATTAGCTTGTAAGTGCTGAATTGAAAAATTCAGCACTTACAAGTTAATATTTTCCCAAAGCTTTCTTCATGTTGCTACACGAAAAGGCTAAATCAGATACAAGTTAAGTTAAAAATAAATTCTTTTCTTCACTAAAGATTAAACTTTTTAAGTTTTTGGGGCAAAAAGTAAATTTGATAAAAATGAGTAGAAAAATACACATACACAGGTCTATAAATCTATTAATGCTAAAATATTAAAATCGTCCAAATAAATGTCAAAATGGAATGGGATTTTTGACAGGAAATCAATTATATTTCAATATTATTCCCGAGAAATTTTGTCAAGAATATTTTTCTTTGTCGAATATATATGGAAAGAAATAGGAAATATTTCAAATAAATGGGGAGAAATATTTCATGATTTTGTTAAGGGGTTTAATTCCGGAAGAATATAAGGTAGATATTTATTTAAATTTAAAATATGAAGTATTTGTGCTACATGGAGCAAAAGCTGAAATGAAATTGAAATATTGTAAGCAATAAACAAGAATTTTCTTAATATTTATCTTTATTCTCCTTCATATTTATACATACATTTCTCTAAATATATTGCCAAATAAACAATTAACTGAAGGAACAGAATTGCAAATTGGTTATGTGATTATACATAGCTACAGGTTCGAAAATAGAAAACAATGAATTAATATTTTTGAAGCTCTCTGAAGATAATAATTAAGATATTATGAATTTCATTTTATATTTACATGTGTTAGTTAAGAGATTTTTGAATAGTGACACTGAGTGCAATTTCGACAATTTTCCACTTTGGCTAAAATTTATGTTTTGACTGATTTTGGCTGAAATTTGGCTGATTGATTTTGACTCTAACGAATATAAAAACGAACACATAAACGAATTCATAATGCATAAGAATTAAACCAAATGGATTTTGACAAAAAATACAAATAGTCATTAAAAATTAGTTTATGCTCTGATTAAGAATTAAATTTGCGAATGGACAAAATGATAATTTTGGCAAAGATTTTAATATTAAAATATCTGAAAAGGAAAAATATTTCTAATAATTGCTATTTGCTTTTAGGTAATCTTATTCAAAGATTGTAACTGTTGCCAACTTATGGAAGGAAAAATTTGTGACTGTGTCGGAATCGAGTCACGTGGATTGCTGAGTGAAACAATGTTGTGCTCCGCATAAAATCCCATTTCTATTTGATGACAATTCTTATATTCGAATCTACAGACATCGCTAAATTAGAATAACTAGGTTCTTTTTAAAAGCTCTCCCATTCATAGATATTGCATAATTATTTGGGAAATCGTGAGACACTTATAGCAGTGCAGTTTGATATACATCATGGAAACATTGATGGTATCTCGATGCGTTCACGACCTGCTACACAACCTGTATTACTAGCTTACATGTAGTAAATCCTAGCAAATTGGCACCTTATCAAATAAAATATTTATCAGCAAATAAGCTATATAACAAGTACTGATGTTATGTCATGAATGTTTCTTTATTTTTCATTGGTTAAGCATATGGTTGATATATACATTTATATTTACATTTTTAGAACATGGCCATTAAAAGCAATATAAAAAACCAATTTGAAATAAAAAATGCTCATTGTAATCGGATTATTTTCTAACTAATAGTATAATATGTTCAATGATTTTACCAGATTAAATGTTTCGAAATTTGGAATTAGATCAAGTTACAATTTTGAAAAACTACTAGAAATTCATCTTTGCATATTTCTTCCTTTTTTAATTTAAAAAGGTTCTAGATCACAAGGATTATTGCCTTTAGCTTTATAACCTTCTTTACTTTTCATCAAAAGTGTGTGGTATTATATATATAATATTTTATGTAGGTATATAAGGCTAATATCCAATTAATCACTCGATCAAATGATAAATCAAAGAATCCGTGCGGTCTCCAGAATTTTAGCTCTGACAATATAGCCTTATTAGGATCAATTCAAAGTAAAGAAAAAGCAGGATGTGTGTGTGTGCAATTGTATACTGAATGTTTCACTACGTATAAGATTTTGAGACATAAATACTATGGAGAAAATTTTAATTCTGAAAAAGTTAATCTAAATTAATTTAACTTATTTTGAGAAATAATGAACTAGTGATTCTGAATTGCTAAGTACTTTATTTAAATGTGTATAATTGAAATTCTTAAAAATTTCGAATTATATGGATTAACACTGAAGGGGGAATAAGTTTTCATAACTGATAAACGATAGAATTTTAAGATAGTTCATGATGTTAGTTTATGTTTTGGCACCAAGCCACAAACTTTCAGGTGTTCAGTCTTAGAAATCGTTAGACCCTTAGGAAATGTTCTTTCTCTGTATTTCAACTCAGCTTATCTTTGGCACGTGTTTGGGCCATTTATCAAAACATTTGTTTTGTATTCCTTTAGTAAATATTTTATTTGAATAACTTTCCTTTAATCTTTCATATATTTTTTTTATTTATCCCCTGGTACTATTACCAGATTTCACTGAAAATTTTTTCTCAGCTTCTTCTGTCGGGAGTTTGAAATTTTAAGTTAGGTGGGAATCTCTTAGAGAACTTTGCTTTGTAAAATACATTTTGCAGAGATAAAATTCGATTCAATGTTGTTCCCAGTTTAACTTTTTACATCTTATTCTTGTTTAACTATATTTATTCTCAGTTATTCATTTTTATCTATTTGTAATACTCTTAATAGAGGAGTAACTGATGATTGAAAAATACTTTTCATACTGGTTATAGTTCTATTTTAAATACCATGATAGCGAAATTGTTGACTATGGAATATCAAGTTTTTTTTATTATAAACTTTATGCCTGTCTATTTTATTCTTTTGGTTGTTAAATTTAGGAATCAGTTTTACTTCTGAAATGACCTAGTTCGCATCATATTTGGTAAACATCCAAAAATTTAATCTGAAGATGCTGAGTTTATTGCTATTCTTTATCGACAGTTGGATGAAGAAAATTAGTTTATATCATGGGACTGCGGTAGCGTAATTGGTTTGGGTGACAGTCTTGTAATCGCAAGGTTATCGGTTCGATTTCCTGCTGACTGAAGACCGTTATGTACGTTAATTGCGACTAAGGCACGTAAAATATGTCATGGTCGCAATATACTCCATGTTCTCATCATAAATTAATACCTCTAGTGGTGGTAGGAACCATGGCTTGGGTCTTCTCTGTCTTCCTATCTCAATTCGAAGACCCAGATGGTGCTGCCATCTATGAGCCAAGTCGTAATTTTACTCTCATAAGAGGGTGCTGTACAGAAAAGGAAGGCGGTCTTTCTGACTTTATTCGCTCAGTCTCAGACGGGTGGGCTTAGCTTCACCAAATATCATAAATAACAATCAATATCATGATTTTTTATCATTATGGTTTAACAGTTCCTTGACAATAAGTACTCATCAGATCCTGCTTATACGATCAATATTTGAATAATGATTTTGAAAAATTGCGAATATTTCCCTCATTTTCCTTTTAATGATAAATTGACATATTTTAAAGTGGAAGATTCGATTTCAGTTACTGTTGAATATTAATATCTCTATTCGATCTGTTTTTGTTTTTTTGAATGCATATCTTTTGCGATGAATCATTAAAAGTTTCTAAATTTCCTCTTTCTCGACTGTATATTAATTTTAAAAGTTCTTTCTTGAAGATAATACGTTGCATGTGTTCAAAAATGCAATATTTTTCAATGGTTAGGATACTCATTATTCAATATAAAAGTTCTGAAAATTACACGAAATTGCAATTTCAGTTAGCTATTCTTGTCTTTTTTTGTGCTTTTCTGAGGCAATTATTATTTTAATATTGCTTATAATTTTGTAACTGAAGACTTATGTTTTCTAAGGTTAGTTTTCATGAGCGTAATATATTGCAGCCATAATTTTGGGACGTCACAATTAAATTTAAAACTGGTAATTTATTTTGATTTACAGTCCATTAAATGTCATTCATATTTGATGTTTAAACAAGTACATTAATTTGTATCTAAAGAAAAAAGTTTTCTTTAATGTTTCTTAATTTTATGTTAATGTTGAAATATCTTGTTTAAATTTGTTATCTAAGACATTTAAAAGAAGTTAATGAGAGTAACAAATAAGATGATGAATGCTACAGTAGATTAAAATTTAAGTTCGGAGTTCACTTATGCTATTATCAAATGAATTATGTTATTATTATATCGAATATTCTTATTGAATCGTAAGAAATACATTAAAATTTCCGATATGTTAAGAAATTTAGGAAAATCAAGCACCATCTATAGCTGCAATTCCAACACTGTTAAAATTAAATTTTCTTATGAGAAACATACTATATAAATGAATAATTGACTTGTCAACAAATTGGTGGTGAAAACTTAAAGTATATATACGCTAAACAATTTGCTAAAATATTTAATAAAGGGCATTTTGCATAACAAATGACAAAAATATGCTTATAATAGAAAAAATGTTCGAATAGTTTGACATTTTAATCATCATTAGGAATATGTAATAAAAATTTCTTAATTTGGCTGCATTCGATAAAATGCAAAATTTTCAAGATGCAAAAAACAATACATTTAATAATTTGCACATTAAGTGAGCTGGAAATTCTGTATGCCATAATATATCGCTGCTATCAAGTTCTATAGGTTTGCGGATTTTGCTGCTTCTGGACATTCCTGTAAGAGACTTATTGTCCAAGGTTTTAAATGAACTCTATTATTTTCAGTGTCAAATATCATTGCTCTGAATAATTTCAATAACCCCAATTTGATATTGTTTTACAGATTCATTCAAGTTGAAATCCAATTTTTTGTTTATTTTCAGATCAGATATTACGAATAGAATACTCTTATCAGATACTGGTTTCAATCTTAAATGCTTTAGCTTTCAATTCGAATTATAAGTATTGTATTAAACATGTTTGAATAATATAACAATAACATAACATTCATGTAATGTGTGCTTAATTAAAGTCACAATCATCTAACAGATAATAATTCTGAAGTGTATAATGAATAATTCTACAAATGTTTTAAACTGACTTGTTTTGCATAATACATTTTCTTCATTACACATTTCAGGTCCGGTTGGTTCAGTTTACTCTCAAATGAAAAAATAATTGCAAAGTAATAAATTGCAGTTTAATTAATAAAGTAAAGCAATTTAAATCTAATCTGTAGGTTGTTGATAGAAATTCCAGCATTAATTTCGATTTTTATATTTGTATTCTTATAAAATTTTAATTTTATATTGTTTATACATCCGGCATTGATTCTTTTATATATTAAAGTTATAATTTTTTTTCCATTCAAAATACTACTTAGAGAATATTTGAGAGTAAAAAATGTTTTTGAAATTACTTGAATATATTTTATGTATGGCACAAATATTGAACTTTAGAATTTAAAGTTAAAAAATAGTTTATCAAAATCTACTACAAAATATAAATGATAGTTTCTTGATTGATTCTCACAGAACGCGCGTCAGAAAGTATGTTTAAAATTGAATTAAATATTCTGTATAAAACACTATCCTCTTACTGAATAAATTTTTTTTTATGAAAGTAGTTTATTTTTTCATTGTTTTACTCTTTGTATATTAATCGGTAAAAATACTGCACATTATATAAGATTTTAATTCCATAGGAAGGAGAATCTAGTATTAATCAGGATTATAGTTGGCAAAGTAAAATTTATATTATTTAATTTTAAATGGTTTTTTTCTAAGAATTAAATAAAATGGCGAATATAATGAAATGTTCAAACTAAAGATTTTGATGGTATTTGTTTAGAATTATCGGACGTTCCCTGAAAGAGTGCTTACTTATGAGCTATTACATTAGGAAAAATATAATTTGCATAAAATTGAATTAACCTCAACTTTTTTTTCTATTAATGTCATAAATCATTATTGTATATTTTATACTAAAAATCACGTACTTAGCCAAAAATAGAAATCTTTTTAACATTTATAGAAATTCCTTTACTATGATAAATACTCGATCTTTTTATTGATAAAAATTATTTAAAATCTGCCTACTCTATATCTCATTGTAAATGTAAAATTTAAACTATTGTTCATTAATGAAAGCAGTGAATACATTTCTTGATTACTATACAAATAAAATTTAGGAAAATATAGTTATATTAGTAAAACTCATATCTAACTACCTTTATGAGGCTTACTTATTTTTGGTTACTTTTCAAATAGTTTTTAAGTAAAATTATTTTTTGAACAAATGTATAAATCACATTCAATTTATTTAAAAAGAAAATATTAATTTCTTAGGTTGAAGTACATTTTTAATTAGCTTGAATTTTATTTAATATTATATTATTCACATCAAATTTTACAAGCTTTCCATTATAAAATAGCATAGATACTTTACGACAGAATCCAAATGCAAAAGAAGCTCGAGCTTTTGAAATAAAGACACTAAATTTAATAGCATCGTCATATTTTTCCGAACTAGTAACTTGAGACAATTTCGTTAAAACTTTTTATTCAACAGTGCTTAAAATTGATTTCACTTTATTTTTTAGAAATAAAAAAATCGAAAGATACAGAACAGTAGAAGCAATTTTTTTTTTTGGAAAAAAAGAATAAAACGAAGTGCGTTACAGCCACTCCGCGTTGAATTTCCAGCCCAATTTTATTGCTCTTGTTCAAACGTCTTTTTAAGCTAAGCAAATCCCGGAACCTTACTGCGTTGGGCTGGATCCTATTATTGTATCCAATTTCCGGAAATATTTTTTAAAAGACCACGAATTTAATTCGAAGTCATTCTCTTCTTCCCCACCCCCACAGAATTTACATGGGAGTGGCCCACACAAGTCTTTTAAGGTGAATGATGATTTAATGGGGAATACCGCCTTTTGTGTCCATGTGCAGACAGAGAATTAAATGACACACTCTGTTAATGTGTACAGTTGTAAGAATTCAACTAATTGTTTGTTGCTTCTGTGATGGATAAAGTAAAATATTAAAAATTCTTCTGCTTTTTTGTGGTTGGAGTTTATTATCTCGCGCAAAAATGTACACGGAATAAATAATTGTTTTGTAAAATTTCAATTCCGTACAGTTATATTTTATTAAACTTTTTAATTGAAAACTATTTAAAATGTTAAGTAATTATTAAATACTTTCAAATTAAATATGTTAATATGAAAAGTCTTAAAAGTAATTTTAACTTACCTATTTAAAAAGAAATCTTATACCCACAATTACTTTGTAAGAAAAAAACATTTCTTACAATGATTTATTTTTCTAAAAATGAATTATTTTTGCTACTGACCTGATGTCCTATTATACTGGATTCATACATTTACCAATAAAAGTTTTACTTTTAGTATTATTTTTAATATGTTAAAAGCAAAATGAGAATATTAGTTACATTTAATCTCTTTTAGATTAAAATTTCTCTGAATTCATTGATAAGTAGAAAGTTCAGACATATTTAGGTGTAAATTTCACTGGATTCAGGGACAAATGGAAATTCAAATATCTTCAATATGTTTTTTAATATGTTAAAGCTAGTTATATTTAATTAGATTACTGGATTCAATAGCCAATAGAAAAAAAGGATGTAGCAGCCAATAGAAATAAGTTTATCTTTGTAGTAATTTTTAATTACGTGGTTGAAAAATGTATTCTCAGCTATATTTAGTCGAAGTAAAAAATATTTTGGAAAAATACGAATGAAAAAAAGAACACATAATTTTTTTCAGCGTATACAAGATATAACTTTGAATAAAATGATGCTCTGTGACCAAAAAAAGTCTGTATGGACATTTTTAAGAAAATAAGATTTTTATGCAATAATAGTAGTGTTATCACAGAAGTCACATTTTATTGAAATTTTTAATAATGTCATTTATACTGTAACTTATTTCCGTAATTTTCTTAGTTAATGCAATTTGCATTTTTATTTCAAAATGCTAAAGCTTTATTGATACATTGTTGCTTTAATGAGGTTATTTTTTTCTTGGAATTTTTATAGTTATTTTTGAAAATATCATAAAGTGCATATTACATTAATACTGAATTAAGTTTGTAACCACGGAGATTTCAGAAAGTTTTGATGAATTTGCAGTAACCCTAATTCCTGAAATATATTTATATTCCCAGTATTTTCTTCATTTAAAGCAATGTTTGTTTCGTGATTAACGACATATTTTCATTAAATTGGAAATGGAAAGATTTAATTTTTTATGTTAGGAATTATTTTATTATCTAAATTTTGGAATATTTAAAGAATCGCTTTTAACTTATTTCCATTATATTGTAAATTTTTTATGGACCAAATTGTTGGCAACATTCTCAGAGAGATCGAGAAAGGGATAGAGAAAGAAAGAGATGTCGATATAGGGTGTTGATTAAAACAACAACTGTAAGGCTCTTTTGATATAGGGTTTATTTTACTATTGTAACAAAAGTTTCTTGATAAGAAATGTTAAGGGGCTTATATAACTTCAATTAAAATTGTATATTTATGAATTGTATTTGAAAATGATGATATTAATGAATATTTTTACTTATATTAAAACTGCTTTTTGATTACATTCAACAAATATTTTCCGATTTTTATTCTTCCATGGATATATGTAGACGAACTTACACTACAACACCAAATTCTGTATCGAAAAATGAAACTTTATCTTAAAGTTAAGGGAAAGAAAACACCAAAAAGTAAACTTTTAAACCCACTTAAAGAGAAACGTGTGTATATATGCAGTTTACCTCGTTGCGTGGACAACAGATGAAAGACAGCCAAGAAACTTTCTGGAGAATAATGGATCTAAAGGTCACGAAAGAATAACCGGCACGATCTGAGACATTTTTTTCTTCAAAAACTCATAATAACATTATTATTTTATAGACATTAAAGAAAACAAAATAGAACTTCATCTTCTCTGACGACTGACTTCAAAAAGTAAAATTACGATCCACCTATACTTTGTTTCCGTAGAGTATTTCGTTGTAGTTTGTTAAGGAGTATTGCTTCCAAGACATGTGCGAAAAACTCTAGTATGCAATAAGAATTTTTATGGGATGTGTTTTTTCCTCCTAAATGATTTCCTTTTTCTTCACAGTATATGACTCTCTTGAGAAATTTTTGAGTGAATTTCAGAATCCAAATTTAGTATTTATGTATTTATTTCACATTTATCGGTACTAAAATGACGAATGAACGATTACAGTTCGCTCTTAGATTTACTTGAAAATAAATCCATAACATATGACATGATGAAGAATATTTTATGCAGGTATAAGTTTGAACAAAATTATAATATTTTTCTAATTTAAGAATATATATATATATATATATATATATCATTAGGTCCACTTAATATATTTTACAAAATGTCATATATTAATTAATAGCTAACATAAAATAAAATAATTAAAATAGTTTAATAATTGTTGATTTTAACTAATATTTGTTATTGTTCGCAAAATTATTTTTATAGTTGGTTAATACAAAATTATTTTTACAGTTGGTTGACTGTGTTTAATTTGAAATTTAAGTTTGTATTCTAGTTTACAATTTAATTAATAAACTTCAGCTTTGAGAATTTAATTTGTTTTTAAATTACATTAATATATTAATATGATAATTAATTTTTAATATTCTATTACTAAAATAATATTTATGAATAATTTTGTTATTACGAATTTTTACGTCCTAAATTTATAGCAAGAACTGCATTGATACAGTAAACAAATTTTTTTAGATCTTTTCTTTTGAGAATCTTCAAAATATTAAATAATTTAACTTATAAAATTTTATAAATTTATAAAAATGCATTATTTTATGTTATTGTACAAATAAATTACTTCATCGCTTACATCTATCATTACACACATCGTAAATTATGAAGAGCAGTCCAAAAGAAAAAAAGCGTAATTACTGTCTAGTGAAAATCGGGAGAATTCCCATCTGTGTCTTATTTCATCAACACCATTCCATCACGAAATTTCTTCTCATCAATTCTTGTGCAGAGCTGGACCACAACATTCCATATGACATTTGATGATCCCGACGTGTATCGGGAATCGGCGCTAAGCTCTTCGGAAAACTTGTGTTCTCTTTTGATAAGATGTCGGAATTGTTAGCTTGCCGCTTCATTAGCTAACTTCAGAGTGAGGCAGTAATTTGATGGTGGAGTACATTACAAATATTATGACAAAATTGTGGAAAGGAATATGAGGATGAAGAATGATGGTTATACCTATTTTTCGGCTGATTTCAGTTCTCGAAAAGATTTGGCACTTTTGGGAAGTATTTTTGATTTAATACGGCTTATTTATAGCTATATCGGAAGAGATATTTTGTGAAAAAGTAACGAAATAATCATGAATTCTTTTTACATTCATCTAGTCATTAGTGATTAGATGAATCAAATCATTATTGATTAGATGAATGTAAAAAGAATTCATGATTACTGTACTTTACATTCATCTAATCATTATTGATTATATGAATGTAAAATACATGATTATTTTATTGTATATTTTGAAAATTAATTGTAATGAAGATAAATAATTTACAATAATATCTAAAATATATTTCTCTGATAAATATTTAACTACAGTGTATAAATTTAAATATTGTTTTACTGTAAAAATAGTTCCATTAACAATATATTTTTAAGCGTTCTACTTAAATTATATTTATATTTCATGGATTTATTAACAAACTAATTGAGATTTTATCTTTAAGACCGAATAAATATAAATTATTTTATTTTTTCAGATTAGTAAATATTCACTAATTTAACTTTCAATTATGCATCATCCAAACGTGACTCCATATTGAAAAATTGATAGTTAGGGATCATTGGATAACGTATATTTGGTAAACTACTTTTTGCGTAATTATTTCTTATATAAGAAATTTGCCTGATAACACTCTGTTTAAGTAGGACTGATAGTGAGTTTTTTTAAAGAGAATATTTTATCCATTGCATTCTTCAAATAGTTATTCATTCCTGTTGAAAAATGGATAATTTATATCAATTTATTATATTAATATGGATAATTTGTGTTGTGAAGTAATTCTGAATAGAATATTGTTTCCTATTATGTATATATATATATATATATATATATATATATATATTTAGAAATTTCACGCATTTTACAAATTCATTATATTTATACGAAACTAAGCCTTGGATGGAAACTTTAATTGAATTCTATCTTTAGGAAGTAGTTGCCATTAAATATGCGATTGTGAATTTGTAATTTGAGATCTATATCATTTTCAACAAAAAAAGTGTATTATACTCATATTCGTGATACATCATTATTTCTAAATTTGACTATATAAAAATGATGATTTATTACGAAATTGAATATTTTGGTAAAACTTGATAAGAATAGGATAATTTGTTTTTTTAATAATAACTTGTATTTTAATCTTGATTTTATTTAATTTTAACTGTCCAATAATTGCTAGTGAAATAAAAAAATAATTGAGTGTAAAATTCAATAATTATATTTATGATTAAATTTTTATCACGTTCTTAGATAATTACAAAATATTATTTAATTTAAAAATAGTAAATTCATTAATATTTATTGAAGTAAATACTAATGCGTAAATACTTTAGTACCAGTAAATATTTTCATCATCTTTTAAAATTATCCAGTTTAATTTTCTTATGATTATAAGTTTTTCCTTATTTAAATAAATGTAAAAATACTTAAATTAGACGAATAAATATAATATCATGTCATTATTATTAAAAATCTTATTCGACAACCGAATGAAATATTTATTATATTATAATAAATATTTTAATAAGGAAATATTTTAAGATACATTTATTTTAAAGCATCTACTTTAAGGGTAGAGATTTTGTTAAAAATAAGTTAAAAAGGGTAGACATATTTTTAATATATAATAATAGCATCAAAATATACAAATGGTAGAAATTATTTATTGTATTTTTTAATATGTCAACACATTTTAAGAATTCTTTGTCTTTTTCACTCTAAAAATTAACATATTTATCATTTTAGAAACATCTGTAAGAATATTAACTATAAAATATGTAGTAATATTATTACCATGAGTACAAAATAATATATTTTCTTTATCAATTTATCTTATTTATGTAACGCATTCTCATATAGATATGAAATAATTTATTTTTTATAAAAAAGGAAATGCATTTTTCTGAATATTTTTGACGTTTGTAACTAAACAATAAATAATTTTAATAATTTCCACATTAAGAAGAATATTCTTTTGCATGATATTAGCATATTATAGATTAAATATAAATTAAAATAAAATATTATGATATTTTTCCGTCTTGATTTTTAAAATTATATTCAATTTCAGTACAATAGAAAGAAAAAGGACATGCAAAAAAATTTACATGAAAATTTAAATTTCACCAAAAGAATTCAATGAAAATGATGTAAAATCACAATAAAAAAAGACTAAACATTGAAAAAAAATTAAAAATTTTGTTACAATGAAAAATATCTGAATTAAATTAATTAACCTTAACTGGTAATCTTTTACGAACACAGAAAACCGTAATATCAAATCTTGATTGTATTATCTTAATGCCACATTTAAAAAATTTGAATGTTTATTCGAATACTAAAATAGGAATATTACATAATTAAAATTGCATTATTTTCGAAGGGTTGAAAATTTTTGTTTTTAGAATAGGAATTAGAGAAATAATTTTTTAATGAATTTATAAAAATAAAATTTCTATCTGAAAAATTTTCAAGTGAACAAATTATAAAAAAATGTCAGCAAAACATTTGTAAAATAATATCTTATGCAGATCAGAATTATTTTAAATAATGAGTAAAAAAAACTCATATGTAAATTAAAATTTGAAATAGAATTTTTGTCTGAAAAATATTTTTAATAAAATATTTAATTTGAAGTATTTTTCTTAATTGGTTAATGGAATTATATGAAAGATCAATGTATAAGTGCTTATTTTTAATTATAAAAATGATTAAATTTTTAATTTATGAAATCGATTTTGTGTTATCTTCAAATGTGTGAGCTGAAAAATCGAATCTAATTTGAAGTGAAAATTAATTCATCTAATTAAAAAAGCAAATTTATGAAAATCAAATTGATTTCTTAGCTTAAAAGTAAAATTCATATGAGATCTTAATTAAAATTTATATTAATCAGGCATATTTACTACAAAAAGATTAAAAATTAAATATTATATATTTAATAAACAAGTTAGGAATTAAATAGGTCACAGAACTTTACATATTATGAGTAAAATATGCAGAATAAGTGTTTAAATTACATAAAATTTGATTTTTTTAAAATAATTACTTGAAAAATGATATTACTGAAATGATTTTAATCCTCCATTTTGTCTATCACTTTTCTATCGAATTCTATCAGTAAAGTTATTTAATTTATTCTAATATTAGAACATTTGATTGTACATAAATAATAGCCATATAGTTTGTCATACTTCATAATTGTTAGTCACTAACGAATTAAAGTTTGTGTTGGTTTCACATATTTTCAAACAAAACGATCCTAAATTTCATAGAACAATAAAACGATGAAGTCTCGTCACTATATATCAGCATTACTTTTTTAATTTTCCCCTACTTATTCCTTTAACCACAATTACCGAAGAGTTTTATACTGCGAAATCATCGTGCATATTATCAATCAACATGATGGATTTAGTTTAGATTTCAATCAAATTATTTACCACTATGTATGAAGTCTTACTAACCAGAATTCTCTACAGTTTAAAAAGTTTTAAAATTGTATATTTACTCGATAATAATAGATTCTTTGGTATTAAAAAATATTGAATAATAAATAGGTTAATAACTAATGTTACAATAGGTTTATAAACATCTATTGTGTTTATAGATGCATTGAAAAGTTAATAAATAATATTTCCATAAATAACATAACATGAAAATTTATATTGTGCTTAAAAAAATATATTTCACCAAGTTAAAATAAAAATGGCTGAAATAACTGTCACAAAATATGAAACACAGAACAGAAAATGAAACATCTTGATTTTTTGTGTTACTTAAGCTTCTTTTGTAAACAAAATGCTAAGAAAATTGATATACCGTTACGGAAGTTAATTGTTTCCGGAAATTAATGTTTTTCTTCTTTCCCTTTTTATTAATATTTAAGTTTGTGTAATGAAACATTTTCTGACATAAACGGGAAGAAAATTATTTGAAAGCATTAATGCGCTCATATTTTATTACTTAATTTAACATTCACAAAACGGAAATTTAATAAATCATCCCTGCTTTGTTCTGTTCTAAAAAAAAATTGAAAAATGAATGAAAATTGTTTTTATGTTATAGTTCTTTGGACTTTTTAGTTTTTAAAGATTAATCAATAGATTATAAATTGAAACTGTTTTGTAATTTGTAGCAAATGAATGAATTTAAATGCAATAGAAAATTTAAAGTTAAGTTTAGCAGAAATTTTGCTTGTTTACAAATAAAAATGATGACATCACAATGATGACATCTAAGTGATGTCATCAATAGATTGCAACCAGTTGAAAAGATTTTGACAAATATTTAATAAAACGTATCATATAAGCCATTAATAAGTTTTCAAATCTTTTCCCATTTATGCAAACATTGTTTTGTCTTATGAGCTACAATACTTTAGAAAATAATTAAATATTTTTAATTTATATATTCTTAATGTAAATATCAAATTAATTTTTAAAGGTAAGTTCATTCATTTAAGTTTACATTGAAAATTGAAATACTGGAACAGTACAAACAATCAAAATAATAAAACACAAATGATTAGGTTTTGAAATTTTATAGAATGAGATAAACCATTTGTCTATAGTCAATATATAATTATATAATTCCTATTCATATGTATATATATCTTTAAATAAAGAAAAACATTGGGATATATAAGTGAAAATCTAAAGATGTCTTCCATTAACATAGTAATTTTCGTATATATTTACACTAAAACAATTTTAAAAAATTCAATAATTAATTTATTTTTTTAAAAAAAATTGAGTTTAAAATTAAAAGTCTTAATGTCTCTTAGAAAGTTAAAAACTTCAGATTTACTTTTCAAGTGGTATATTTTCTCCGATTTTTAATGTTATATGATTTAAAAATATTAAACTATTTAATTGCGCGTGTCATTTAGTTTCTTTTGTTTGTAAATAGTTACGAAACACTCACATTTTGAATCCAATTTTTAACTGTAATTTAGATGATATCTTTTTATATAAATCACATTCTTTTTGGTACAGGTAAAATATATCTATTCACCACACTTTTAAACTTTAAATAAATTTATGCATAAAGTTATCTCAGAAATTAAAATTATAATATTTTTTAAGATTTTCATTATTATTTATAAAAAGTTTTTAATGATGATCCTTGACTACAAGTATTGAAATACAATTATACAAAATTTATAAATTAACCATTAAAATTGTACTATAGTTTTTTGGTAAGTCTATAGTTGCTCAAAAAGTGTTTGATTTGATGTAATATTTTCAAATTAAATTAGATAAACACGTTTATGTTTTGTGAAAATATATTATTCATATATTATTAAGTAAATAAACAACAGAATAATACTGAAAGCATAATTTTCAAGTAACAGCGACACAAAATAAGGAAATAAGGAAAATTTGGTGTCTAATTTAAATTTTCTTTTTATAAATCACTAGAGATTTAATAATGAACTTAAAAATATTAAAATGATTTGAATAGTTTGAATTAACTCTTATTTATGTAAGTAATGAGAAAAACCAATAATTAGTATGTTTTCCCAGATGCAAGAAGCCAATTTTCAGAAGAAACCTTTTTGCTTTTATCAAATCTTCAACCATCACTTAAGAGAATTAACATATTTATTTTTTTTTTACAAAAAATAAAAACAAGAAAAACATTTTGTTCTTTATTAATAAACAAAGAATTATTAAATTAAATTCTGCAAAAAAAATACATAATTTAATAGAAATGGATAGAAAAATCAGATTATGTGTCACATTTGTGTAAAAACCATTTATTTCATGTACATAAACATTACTTAGAAATGCTACTAACACAAGGATTTATAAATCCAAAATAAATTTAATTCTATCCTAACTAATGATATTTGCGTTTCTGGAATTTTATTATTGAATTATTTTTTAGTAACTTAATATAATCAAGGAAAAACTAGTTCTTTATTTTCACCATCATAAGGAAAGACATTGCCAAATAAATAGCGAAAGATGCAAAATGATTAATCTCTTATTTGTGAAGAAAATGTCTTTTCATGTCGTTAAATAATCTAAAAATATAACTATAACAAAATTTTATAGAAAAGAATTAAAAAATGTGAAGCTTAAATATATATTTGAATCAAGAAATTGAGAAATGTTTCCAGAAGTTTATTTAAAGAGAGCAAAAGGAAAATACTGAAAGTGACAACGACATAAAAATTTTAGTTTCAATATGTATGTAATCTCTAAGTATCCTATGCCAAGATCTAAATTGTTTTATTCACTTTAAACATTATAATTATATATGCATAAAACACACAATTTATATTTATGTCATTTATAGGGTGCAAAAATATAATTTTTTGATACCTTATTGTCTTAGTTTTATTTTCTTTTTTCATATGATAACTAAATTATAATTTTTAAAATTCAAAATAAAAAAATACCAAGTTTTTTTTAAATACAAAAACTTACACTATATTATTTATATTATAGCTCAATTATTTCATTAAAAGTATTCCTAAATTTGCTTCTCTAAAGAACTTGAAAATTGAAATTCAAATATTTTTACCTGGAACCAGAATAAAACTTTTACAAAATTACTATAACAGTTGCTCTTATTTCTAATCGAGACTTTCATTTTTTAATGAGAAAAATTCTCTATACGTTGTATTTTTTTTTGTGTATTGCATCTGTCGAATAGTAGTATAAAGTTATGATTGAACATGGGTAATTTTTAAGACATTAATATTTGGACACATTTGAAAAATAAATGTTTTCAAAATGGAATAAACTTATAAAAATCAGGTTTATTAGAAAATAAAATTCTAAGAAGACTATATGCTCCTACAAGTGATCATAGTTAGTCTTATTTGATTTTTCTCGGAATCTAAGTTCTTTACATTTTTAAATCACATACTTGCTAATACACTTGTTTCTTTTCATTATTCCATCTTCCATCTTCTATTAAACAATAAAATTTGTAATTCACTTGCTATTTTAAGAGTTTCTTAAATGTTCCACTGATATTTGATTTAAATATCTATTCTTATGTTCAGAAATATTTTACGTTCTGTTTTTAGTTTTATTTTTGAAGTCTGAACTTTATAAATTGTCTTTTAAAATTGCAAATTCAAGCATTTTTGAACAATTAACTTCTTGGACTTTGGCAATCTTTATCTAGAAAATTTTTAGTTATTATTTAAAAAAAAATCAATTTTTTTTTTACTAAGCAAAACTTATAATAAAAACTGTTAACTACAAATAAATATTTTACATTCCCATTTTTATTTATATAATTTAAAATATATTGTAAAGAGTTAAAAATATTATATTAAAATAGGAGCTTTGTAAATCTTTTAAGATTTTAGATTCAAATTTGATAAATTTAAACATAAACTAGAACACAATGAACAAAAGATAAAACTTTTTTTCTTATGTTACAATAAATTTCAAATATATTTTGGTTGAAGTTATAAATAATCGAATTACAGTATGCAGTGTGTTAAATTTCATATATTTGTTATTTGAGTAAATTTAATTTATCAACCGTTTCATTTTATTTTTATCACAGTATTTTATTATCAAAATTGTGAATGAATTTTTGTGTAACAAGACTTTTATCATTCGACATATATAAATTTAAGTATTAAGAAATACTTTCAAGGAAAAAAAACATTGTATCAAAACAGCTCGAAGAAAAATTCAGAACAACAAACCCTTTTAGCATCTATCTCCCTTGCTGTCAAAAGTTATCTTGTTAGAGATAAGAACGCATAAACTTGTATCATCTGAAATGTTCACCATCTGTGGCAGAGCATTGATGCAATTAAGAAAGCAGCATATTACTCAGTTTATCTCCAACCCTTGACCTTTCAAGGAAGCAAAATTGAATTCGGAATTATGGGTGGACCCTATGACGACGAAGTCTGACCTCGGGAATTCGTTTTTATTAAGAGAATATTATCTTGTTAAAACATTAACATAACGACCAGAAGAATGATCTCGAATCTGAGTTTAAATAGAATCTTGGGAAGATTCGCAAATCTTTTTAAAGTTTAAAAAATGTTAATTTGTAGGATATTTCTTAAAATTTGCTATAAAGAAATTTGATAAAATAAATAAAATTAATAATAAAAATGGAAATAAATAAAATTTGTTATAAAGAAAATTTCGAACAATAAAAAAAGAAGTTATAAAATCATTAAATCAAATATTTTCATTATTTAAAAATATTGTTTGGTTGGATTTGTATGTCGCACATGTTTAACCATTGATTTTTTTTTCTTTAGACGTCGAATGGATTTGGGGTTGGAAATTTATTAGATGGAGTTAACATATATTATTAAAAATTTATATTGGGTTTATTTAAATAAAATACTCAACTATCAGGATCTTTAGCAAGATAAAATCAAAATTTTATTTACTTTTCCACAGAATCATAATTATTATTTAATTGATATTAGAGTAGTAAAGTGATTCAACCAAAATAAATTAATTAAACGAATTTAATAGTCATGTTTTAACTATAGTTATTTAAATTCATTCACACTCATGCTATAATTAGTAAAATAACGATTTTATGATTGAACTTTGACAGAGACTTAGATAATGTTAAAGCAAAGCTTCAGTATAAGATGTCCTTATAGCATTGAGTTAACCAAATTTATAAACTCAATTTTTATTTTATAAATGAAAATAGATTATTTACATAAAATACCTTATTGTCAGGTACACCCACCTTCTGGAAAGAGTTACAATTCATAGCCTGCTACACACTTCCAAGTTTAAGTTTTACAAAACTATTCATAAGGAGAGTAAGAGCTACAGAAGCGCTCCCCCCCCCAGTGTGCATAATATGCAACATATGTTTAGTCACAGTTCCTTTCATAAGTTATAGAACTATAATATTTGTAGTTATAATGAATGTGTTATTGCTTCTAATATCCCATCTGGTCTGACTCCATCAAACCAGGTCAATGAAACTATTGTTATTAATGAAGTCCAATACAAGAAGTGGACAATTATGGATATCTTCCTAACCAGTTTAATCCAAGGAAGTTCAAGATTTGCTGATGTAATGCATATTCTTGCCAGCCAGAGATAAAACCTTGTTACTCCCAGAATATGAGAGATCTTTCAAGTGCCAACTCGCAAGTCGGGACAGACATGAGTTGGTCTGCCTATCATTAGGGAGAGATGGGTAATGTCCTGGTCTTTTGCCGCCTTTATATCAAAAGTAAAGAAGAGGTATTAACCAATTTTCTTTATTTTGGGCCTTTTGTCTCGAGAATAACCTAAATATGTTAACTCTGTGGTGAAACGGATGGGATAGTAGGCCTACCTTGCAGAATGTTGGCTAATTCATTTCCGTGGATATTAACATGAGATGAGATCCACAGAAAATCTGCTTTGTATTGATGAGAGATGAATTTTACTTTTTGTAGGATAGCTAAGCTGGTTTTATTTAATATGTGGACACAATCTTTTAGAGATTGAACTACGAGTGCCAGATAGAACCCACAGTTCTCCATAATTAGCTTTTCTCATGACTTACTTCAATCTCATGTTGACTGCAATTACTTCACTTTGAAACATTAAACAGAAATCTTGGTGATCTTATAGAAGAGCATTTTTCTTGAGATATTTTAATTCCACTGCCTGCCTGTATGCATATTTTTCTGCAATCGATATAGTTTTTAATGTTATTTGGAGGAATTTTATTGATTATTTCCAGAGACAATTACTAAATAATTCGGGAACACAGTTGTTCGTATTAAAAGAGGTAGAGAGGTCAAAATGAAAGCTAACATCGGAAAGTTCAAATATTCAAATTACAATGGAGATAATTAGGTTTTCACATTTTTTGTAATTAATACATTTCCAGCTAACACTAACAAAGCATGGAGCAAAGACAGACTTCTATGCTTTTGGTCCAACCCTAGTCCAGTTCAGTCCTGTCCTCGGACGACAGAAACTGCTTTTTACTCTTATGTTGTTGCATGTTGACAAATAACACATGTAATAATAATATACGGGATTATAATATTTGTAGTATTACATAAGCAAAATATTTTTTATTTATAACATGGAAAATAAATAATAATTTTGCTCGAAATCTAGTACACGAAGTAAAAGTTTACGAATAGAGTATTCTTGAATGATGATTCATAGAAATTAAAAGCTAATATGACTGCTTAAAACTGTGCCTTTATGTTAATTTATATTTTAGTGGTTTCATTTAAATTGTAGATTTAAGAATACTTTTCCAAAGATTTTCCTCTTTTTTCTTAAGGTTTCTTTTGATTTTTGAAAATCTGGGATTTATCCTTACACATTTTTTTCCCACACTTGACTTATTTTGATACATTTTAAAATTTTGTGTTATATTCTTGATATTATGATGAATAAATACACATTTTCGAGAATGTATTCGTTATCAAATAATTTTCAGAATCATAAATAAATTTAAAATAAAATGAACGAGTAATTTAAAATTTATAGTACTTTCTTATTTCTTTATTACGAATTATATAATGTGTAGTTTTTTTTAGTTTCTCCAAACAGTTGGGAAGCTGCTGGTTATTTTTACTTCATGTGTCAAAATAAATAACTTTCTAAATTGCAGGAAAAGTTACATATTTCCATGTTTGTATAAACATAACAATTTTCTTTTTTTTAACTTCTTTCGTTTTTTTATATATTATTATTTCACATGGTGAATTTAAATTAATACAAATAATAATTTTGTGAAAATATCTAGAAAAAACTTGATATTTTTAAATAGGACAAAACAAAATACTGTTTATACCATAAAAAACGCTGTTTTAAAACTTCATAAACTAAAATTATTTTAGTTTTGACAAATAAATTAATTTTTCATTTAAATAAAATTTTATAATTAAAACAGTTTTACAACTGCGTGAAACTTTATATTTAATTGTAGCTTTGATAAGTAAGATAAAGTTTTTAATGATAAATTAGTATTCAAATATTCGTATTATTCAAGGAAAGTAACTATGAGGCATTTTAATGAACTCAAGTAAAAATCGTACAGAAAATGTCGGCTATATTGCATACTCAGAAGTAGTCTTCTCTTAGAAAGGCAATATTCGTTTCTCGAGATCAATTAAACACACAGTTACCCGAATATTTCATTCAGAGGAGTGGCAATGGCAATTACAGTTGGGCATCCTAATAGAGTGATCATTAATTTAATAATCGTCTGCTTCCTTTGTGTCTTTCGAACACAGAGCTGGCGAATAAATTTTTAACGGTCAAATGAGTTCATGTTATCAGGGTGTTTGTACGCTCTGTGAATTCAAATTACGTTCTTGATATTATTTTCTGAGTAAGAATCAGAATTCGGATGGTATGAAGAAGAGTATGATTCGGACGTATATTCTTATTTTCATTTCTAATAAAAACGACTTAAAATAATGACGATATTTTAGATTGATTAAAACAATTTATAGCGAATGATTTTCCATTAACCCAAAATAGAAATAATCACGTATGAATGTGATTTGACTATTTACTAAGTTTATATATATATATATATATATATATATATATGTAATGATAAGTATCGCAATTTTACGATAATTCATAACAAACATTTTATTTTAAATTTAAACTATATACATATAGATAGTTTAAATTGAATTAAATTCATCCTAAATACTTGCAATATTTAAATTTTTTAAGTAAGGTACCTAGTAGTTTTTAAGGCAAATTGAATACCACCACTATGGAAAACAAAAGTTACTTTATAAATCAGACTGGAGTTGTAATGGGAATTTCTTTATAAACAAAAGAATATGGCTGATCTTTTTTAAAAATTTCTGAGAATGTATAAATAATAGAAAAAAACGTATATTTTATTCTCATTCTTCGAAATGATGTTTATCGACCGATACTGGGTTTGTTATTTTTTATTTTTTTTAGATTTATGAATTGATTCAATTTAGAAGTATTTATCTAGAATAGTGTGAAAATTGGATTTAAAAGTACAGCAAAAATAAATTACTATATAAAATTACAATTTAATTTGCTAAAATATTATTTTTAGCTTGATAGTTGGTAATTAAATATTTTTAATCTAATGGATAATTAAATAAAATAATAAATATATCCTGTAAAGAGTTAATATTGTTTTGGAATCCATTGAAAACGTTGTCATTGATTCAATATTAAACCACTTGAAAGAGTTAAATTTA
>JAPDSC010094562.1:105418-118279 GCA_026290005.1 Latrodectus geometricus | reverse complement strand
ACATATATATTTATGTGTATGTATCTTATATGTGCAAAAGCATTGTTTTTATTATTATAAAAGTGTAATTTTAATAATTAAATCACAGACTTACAATATTTACAAATATTTTATTTCACAATAATATCATCAGATTTCAAGTGTATATACATATATATCTTTATATGGAAATATGTATTTGTGAGTTCACATTTGGTAATCGAGGAAAATATTGGTACAAATTTCCGAGGAAACGGACAGCAACTGTGCATCGGGAATGTAAAGGCAACACTTCAACATCTACAACACCGAAAGCAGGATAAACATTTTGTTCGAATGAAGAATGTCACAAAATAACTTTGGATCTGGTACGAAGACAGATTTTTCTTTGCAAATATTTTATGCTCTCTCTCAATATTTGATCTTCAGGCTGAGCAAGATTGGTCCTTTCATGTTTAATCTGGCCTTGAAATTGTCAGAATGTTTTCACTTTCTATAATGGAATCCATTAATATCTCAAGGAAAATTTTATTCTTTATAGAGGAAAATAAAAATTTTCTCAATGTGTAAACATTTTCAAAACTATAGAGCCGCCGTATTTATGAGCACATTAGATTGAAATATCTTTTAAAAGCTATATTATATAACTGACACTTTGAATTAATATTTAATTTCTCTTTTAATAAATCAAAATGTATTTCAAATATTGAAAAACGTTACTAATGAAGGAAATATTAATATACGATCACGCCAAAATATAATTTTCATATACATTTTTCAGTAGCATTTTTTAGTACTTTTTTATAGTGCCTGTGAAACAAAAACTATTTCACGACATCTAGCAATAGCATTAAAAGTTTAGCAGTATTACAGTGAGAGTTTGAAAAATCATAAACACAAATTTATAAATGAAAATTAACTATTACTAGTGCTACAACAACATTAAATTTATGACAAAACCAAATACTCAATATCTTTAATAGACTAGCAAAATCACTGAGGTATTAAATTAAGTTTTCCTACATGATAATGTTTCTTGAAACAAATTTGAAATTTTATTTTAAATTAATTTTCTTTGGACATGTATATTAAGGAACATAATATTTAAAGTATAAGCAAATTGATAAAATGACAAATATGTAACACAAGGTTAACATTATATTAAATTTCATAATCTTACATCAATAATTGTTTTATAAAGTTATGCTTAAAATATAAATAGTAAGGAAAAATAATATTTTTGAAATAAATTTAAAGTAGATTAACGAAAATGTAATAATAAGAAAAAATAAAAAATAAATTATTCCGTAGAAATAGAAATAAGTAAAAATATATAAATAACAAAACAATTTGACACCAATCAAAAATATAAATAACAAGGCAATATTACAAGAAGAAAACTAACAAAATAAGAAAGTTTCGTAAAATATAATCATTGTCACATCATAAATTAAAAGGTTATATTAGTAATTGAAAAAGTTGCATCATTTTGGTTTATATCAAAGTATATTGTAATATGATAATTTAAGAACATTAAAATTCACATTGAAACATTTGTTTTTAAAATATATTTGTTTGGTTATATACGTAAATATAATTTTTAAATGAACACATTGATAAATTTATATATAATTCGCAAAAGATTTTCCGTTTAATATAACACCTTTCCTTAATGATAATGAAATATTCTGAATTATTATTAAGACTGAAAATTATTTCCTTTGAATATTGTTCATTATTAAATTAATTTTGCCATAAAAATAATGTTCTTAGACAGTATTAATTGTAAAATTTATAATAAAACTAATCTCTTATTTATTATTATTGTATCTCTTATTTATTGGTAGAAAGTGAAAACCGATACATTTTCAAAGCCAGATGGACAAATATAAATACTTGAATCACGAAATTTATATATAATTTTAGAGTAGATTCACATAAATTCGTGATTGTCAAGGTGAATTATTTTAGAATTTTATAAAATGTTCGAATAAAGAACTTTGAGCTTCAAAAATTTTGTATAGTAATAATGTGCAAAAAGCTTATGTACAGTACATGTGGATGCAAAAGCGCATTGGAGGGTTTCATAGCAATGGGAACGATAGGGCGGTTCCGACAGTTGATGATATGTCCATCTTGGTTCTGCCTAGAGAATTATCGCTAGGCATACAAAATGTTCACTTTGAAATGATGACCTCTCAACAAAGTAATTTATAACTACACCTTCTGATTAATCATACTAATTGAATATTTAATGAATTCTCAATTGAGATATCACTAAAGGTCATAAATGAGTGATTGCAGGGAACATATTACATTTAATTTAAATAAATAAACAGTTTCAGATAGATAAGGAACAAATAAAATAGATTTAAAAGTTAAATATTATACAACAACAAATTACAAATGTGAATAGAAATACAGGTAAAAGCTAATTGAATATTTAATGAACTCTCTATCGAGAGATATCACTAAAGATAATAAATGAGTGATTGTGGTAAACATATTGAATTTAATTTAGAGAAATAAACAGTTTCAGTTGGATTGGGAACAAATAAGATAAATTTAAAAATAAAATGTTATACAACAACAAATAATAAATGTGAATATAAATAAAGGTAAAAACTTATTGAATATTTAATGAATTCTCTATTGAGATATAACTAAAGATAATAAATGAGTGATTACGATAAACATATTGAATTTAATTTAGAGAAATAAACAGTTTCAGATGGATTAGGAACAAATAAGATATATTTAAAAATAAAATGTTATACAATAACAAATAACAAATGTGAATAGAAATAAAGGTAAAAACTAATTGAATATTTAATGAATTCTCAATTGAGATATCACTAAAGATAATAAATGAGTGATTACGGGAAACATATTATATATAATTTAGAGAAATAAACAGTTTCAGATGGATTAGGAACAAATAAAATGGATTTAAAAATAAAATATTATACCACAACAAATAACAAATGGGAATAAAAATAAGGGAATAAACAAATATTAATAATTAATATATAATAGTTAATTGAAATATTAAATTGTTTTATTAGAACAGCTTAAGTATAGAACCCAAAAGCACCAATTTAAGTTTAATGCAAATAATTGATACTTTACGAGATTTAGAATGACTTATTGAAAAGAAATTAACTTTTAAATCAAAGTAGATTAAAATGAGTGTTTTAAGTTGGAAGCATATTCAAAAATAGGTTTTGATTTGCCTTAGTTGGATATTAAAGAATATTTTAAAGTTGTAGTCTTAATAAAAAAAGGGAAAACATTACAAAATTTTAGATGAGAGCATACAGATTCTATATATAAGTTGTTCTAATAAAAGATCCTTAAAACTTTAATTAATAATACATGGTATGTTTACTGTCAAATAATTATGATCAAACTATCTCCAAATAGGAAATATTTTAACTCTGAAATGGTTAACCTCTTTTTAATTTCAAAATATATAAATAAATTAGAAATATCAATTTCAAAATGAAATATTTGCAACTATTAATATGATAGTTTTGAAGTAATCAGGAATATTTGATTGCAAAATAATTGAATTGATTACACACATTTGTCATTAGTACACACTTACATTTATAATGTACATATTCTTACATATACATTACATTCACATCTAAAATAATTTTGGTATTCTGTATAATATTTTGGAATATCATACATTCCACATATAGGCATAAATCATTAAAGCAGTTTTATAATCATAAATCGCAGTTTTAATATGCATATGCCAATAGTTGAGATATTTGGTCTTATTAAATGAGATAATTTTTTGCAAATGATAAATATTATTATATTATAAATTTTTTAAACTCATTAATGAAAAGTAAACAAATGTATATAAAAAAAATTAATTTCAAAATTTTAGTAATATATATTTTATTATATAAAATAAACATTTTTAGTATGTATTTCTTAACTGTTTCAACTTAATATGAAGCTAATTGGATACATGATAACATTTACGGTTAAAAATACGTGCTTAATTTTCCGAAAATGTTTTTATAGTTAGATAATATCATAAATTGTAAAAGTCATAAAAGTTTTAAGTCATGATAATGAATAAAAAATAGAAAGTTGTCACAATTTTACCTTTTTTATCTACATTAATTATATTAATTGTTGCTCTTAATGTATTTATTTTGTAAAACCTATTCATATAAAATTTTATACTCTATAATATGACTCACTTAAGATTGCATGAATGTTTTAAAGATTTTTTACTACCAATTAATTTATGCATGTAATATACTCAGCCAGTGCAAAAAACATTGTTAAAAGTTTTGAAAATACATTTTCATAGTTTTCTATGACTACCTAATTGATCCGAGATTTTATTAATCAATCTTTAAAATTAAAATGAGTCATAATAAAATTTCCCAAAATGTTTGAAGAGTTATCAATGTAAATAAAATATTAGATTTATTTCATTATCATCAAGAGGTCATCAGTTAAATCCAATTAAAATTGTGCAAATTTGTCACGTGGTAAGTGAATTGGAAAGGAAATACAAACACTTACAATGAAGAATATATATCATACAATATCTTAAATATATAATTTTAATATATATTACAACAACATGAAAAACTGGAACATTTAAACCACAATATTGTTGGGCCTAGCTCTTTTCCCTACTAGAGCTATGTATATATATATATATATTTATTTATGCATGTATATATATAAACTTTACCTGGTTTGTGCTAAGCATTTATATGGAAGGAATCAGTGCGAGCATAGAAATTAAGTGTTAAAATAAGCTTTAACAGCAAAGAAAAATGCACTCTAATTTATATTTGAAACTACATTCTATGATCGAAATGATCAATATTCTACGAATATAAATAAATATAAAGCAAGGCATTTGTCCTTTGATTTTAAAAGTACGATTATTGTGCACATTTCATAGAGATTTGATAATATCAATTACCGTTACTACATGTTTTTCAGAATTCCGAACTCTATTCAAGAACTATGACATCTAGCGGTGATAAATGGAACTATTCCAAAATTGTTGGCATTGTTTTAAACCATTGCTCTTCTTCATAATTATAGCCTCATATAGTGTTTAAAGATGAATTTAATTCTTGTTCTTAAAATGTTTAACATAGTTAGATTATTTAAAAGCAATTTAATTAATGATATAGGGAATTCTCGAATGAATTTTTTTAAATTACGAAAAAAAAAGAAATAGTTTTTTTTAGAAAAAAGGAAAAGGTTAGGTGAAAGTAAATTGTTCATGCATTGCTTATTTATAAATGAGGAGAAATCTAAAATTTTACTTGAAATGAAAGATTAAGTTTCGTGTTGAAAGTAGTTGGATTTGAAAATCAGGAATGAAATTCAATTTTATATTGTAATTAATTGAATGCTTATTAATTAACTAAATTAAAATTAAGATGGTTGAATAATTTGATTTCGAACTTAATTTATAAATTTCAATATCTTTCAACAACTAATACAATATATATAATAGTAAAAAGAAGCTTAAAATAAAAAATAAATCTTATTTTTACATTCATGGAATAAATTGAACTAGAAAGATATTAATCTAATAGAAATAAAGATGAATATATAATCAGTTTTTCCTATAACATTCTTTTAATGATCATTTTATATTTTTTGGGTGTATTCTATTTTTAATTAATGATAATAAGAATGTTATTATTTTTATTTTATTTCAATTATATTACCCAAAATATATAAAGGACAAAAAGCCTTGCATTACAGCAATTACTTCATGAAATAACAATTGACACAATCTTATGCAAATATCTACTCAATAGCATTACAACATATCAGACAAAATAATTAGTTCTAACTGCTGTTATTAAAGCCTTTGGCAGTGAGGTAATTATGTATAACAGTAAAGATTTTGTTACATGTTAGATTTTTCACAAGCTCAGGCGTTGCCAGTAAAGAAGAAGAAAAGAAGATGGAAGTTGATTTTTGTTTTTAGAGTAAAAATTCAAAGCAAACGAGTTCTAAAGCCTCCTGATAGATTAAATGAGTAAGATTTCGAGCATAAAATTAACCACCGCAAAGCAGAAGAAATGTCAAGGAAGATTTTGAGATTACGATAAATTAGATTACGTTTGATTTTTAATAAATAATAAATCACAGTTAAAATATATTTTGATTCACATATCATAATTTCAGATCTTTAGTGCAAAATGACACCAATTTATTTTTTTTACATTCTTTGAGTGCTGAACATGTTGAAAGACTCATTCGATTTACTTTGGAATTAGTTATTCTTCTAAAACGGATAAATCATCACCATCTGAATTTGGCCTTTTTCTAAATAATTATTGGAAAAACAAAAATTAAAAATCATGAATAATATATGAAAAAATAATTGCAAATAATATGTAAAATGAAATATAAAATAATTAGAAGAAATTATTAATATATAATTAAGAAAATCAATTGTGAAACTAAAAATATAACAAATCATAAAAATTTCATCATGCAAAACATGAATTTCATGCAAATAAATATATTCATGCAAAACTTTATCTGCTGATTCCCTATCAACACCTGAGATTTAAATATTATTATGATTTTTGAAAAAAAAATCCTCTATTAAAGAATAAATAAATAATTTATTAAAATTTTATCTTGATAAGATGATAGAAGATTAAGATATAAGATTTCTGATTCACGGCATTTATTCTTGATTTTAAAATAATATAGAAATTAGGATGTTTTCTGTGTTGTTTGCAGAATATTTTAAAGAAACTGGTAAATACTTTAAAGAGCCATATTTAAATAAAATATGATTATATTCAAATTAAAAAAATTATCAGAAACATGATAATTTAAAAAATAATATGGAAAACAACTGTATTAAACGAATTAATTTCTGCATTAAAATTCATAATTAAGATTTCTTAATTGAATGAAACTCATAATATATTTTCCTCCCATAAAATTTTATAAATAAAATAATTTGCTGCAAAATAGAAATATATATATCTATCTTTACTCAAGAATAAATAATTTTAAAATATTTGATTTTTTTACACCAAAGTATAACATTTTAGAATGTTTTATACTCATTCAAAATATTAAATTAGAAATGTTTTTTTGAAATTCAGTTAAAATTTCATGCAGATTTAATTTGAAAATATTAAATTATATTTGTTATTTAAAGCTAACTAAATTTTAAAATTTTGTTAGAATTTGGTTAAATGTGTTAAAAAGAGAAAAAAAATCATGATTTTATTCAAATTTATTGACAAATTTTAATTTGTTTTTTAATATGTAAAATAGGTTTTCTTGCTAAATAAGATGCATGCCTATATTTTAGTTCACTACTTTGAAGCATTAAACGAAGAATGCTTTAAAAATGCACATATCAAGAGTAGAATACCTATTTATGAAGCTCTTTCAATTTTTTTTCTTACTTTTTGGTTTTTGAAGGGTAGCAAACAGGACATTTTTTTTTGTGCCTGTTAAAAATATGCATGGAAATTTGGATTTAAAGACTTCTCAAAAATGCATAAAAATGCATTTTTGAAAACACAAAAATCTAAATATTTATATTATAAATAAAATATTCTTAATAAATAATCAGAAAAAATTGTTTGATATTCTCATAAGAAACAAAATGTTTAGCATTCCAAAAAAATTCTTTTTTAATGTTAAACAACGTTTTATATCAAGAAATAATAACTTTGAATTTAAACACAAAATCTATACAAAATATACTCAAAACTGTAAAATAATAATTAAGTAATTGATTATTAAAGTATAATAAAAAAATATTAGATACATATAAAATTTAATTTAGTTTCTTTTATTAATTACTTTTTCATGAGAAAATCTTTAAAAATAAAAGGTTGCAAAATCTAGAATTTAACTGGTGCAGCCATCTACCGGCAATATTGGATATAAATAACATTTATAGTTGTTTGATAAAATTTTAAGTGATAAACATTTTATAAAAGTTAATGTGTAATTTGAAAAGTAAAATACTTCAGTACTTCAGATAATTATTTATTTTTTTAATTAAATGAAATAGAGTTATCTGAATGAGAAATTATATCAAATAAAAAGAATAGAAGAGGCGTGTCAAGAGGCTTTAAAACTAATTACACTATAAGATGAGTAATATAGCACTTCAAAAAATATCTCACTAAATTCTATTTTGATTATCTAATTATATTAATTATTGAAGAGTTTAATAAGTTATTTAGTTTAATATGAATATACAACAAGTCAAAATTATTTTTTTCTATATTTAGCAACATACTTAATTTACATAAATTCTACTAATCGAGTAAAATTATTTGAATTGCTAAAATGAATACTGAAATTAATAAAACTACATTTTATTACGTTTATCACAATCGTATTTTTTAATATAATATAATAGAAGAAATTCTAATTATAATCTCTCAAGCTACAATCGATTGCACGTGTTTCACCTATTTTAATCTATCTCACGTGTCTCAATCGTTAAATCACGTGTAACTCGCGTGTTCTAAACATATAAAAATAAGAAAAAAATCTGTATGGATTGTTAAATTAAGTCAACTTATGAAATTAAATTTGAAGGGAATTTTGAAAATTTATAAATATTGTCTGAAAATTAAAGAATTAATTACAAAAAAAAAATTCTTTTTAAATTAGTGGATTATTTGCTGCTCATTTTTAAAAAGCATCATGATTTAACACCAACATTACATATAATGCATTGTTCCCACAACATTAAACATCACATTCATTTAAACACATAAGAAAATACATAGTGCTTCATTATGCTTTAAATATATGAAAACACGTAAAAAAAAACGTAAATAAATATAAAAGACTCAAATATATCGTGGAGTTTTTAAACATCAATTTTCTTCACATAAATACATAGATGAGCATAATGGTACATCAATATCATATTTATATGAACACAAATCATGAATACCATGTCTTGACGTTTCACTGACACTCTGTATTCATAGACATATACACCTATTTTGGTCTTGCACATTTTTTTTTCAAATCAAATAAATAATTCCAAATCCAATTAAAAGAATAAATTATAACCTAAATATTTTATATTTTAATTTTACCGTCTATGCTTAAGGTTCTTCACGAAGTCTTGAGCATCCTTGTCCCATGTTCTTGCCGCCAAAGCAAGAAGAATCTCATCTGAAAAAAAATGGTTGGTATATTACTGTACATAATTATCTATAGTTTATAAATTAAATTTGCTTTTTCTTCAGATTCAACTTGATGTTGCTGGTACAGCCCAAAAAATTGATATACCATTTAAAAAATTACTCACCAAATCTGGCACTCACTACGGACTTTTTAGGGTTACTGTTTCTTATTTTGGCGCTGCCAATTTAGTTTTTTTCAGCTTTTAGGTTTTTGCTGTTGCCAAATTTAGTATTTTCTTGTATTTTGTACCATTTTTTGAGTGTTTTTTATTTAAAGTTTTATATGTATTAAATATTTGTATTTAGCGAGTATACATCTTATGCGAGAAAAAAGGTTAGACTATACTTTAGGGTTCCCCTTTGATTCTCGCCTAGTTGTAATCGCGATTGATCGCCAAGCTGGGCCAAATCCAATCATATTCTGATTGCAACAGAGCAATTGATTGTTCTATGCCAACAAAAATCGCCAATAAAAATAATAACCAAACAAAAATCTCTATGTTTGCCAAGGGGGCACCCTAAAATATAGTTTTACCGAAAAAAGGCACCAAAAACAAGTATTTAGCTTGGCGAGAAAAAGAAGTCGCTAAATTTCCGATTGGGGGGGGGGTATATCAAAGTAGTTCCATGTTGCTTTCTTTAATACCATAGAATAATTCTTAAAGCTAATAATAAGAATATTTTTAGTGCAAAACGTCATAGAAAATCAGAAAGAAATGAGGTAAAAAACTTGGGCATTGGGCAAAACATTATTTAAAATTGTTTTCAATCATATTTTCGAATTAAAGACGTACATAAAATGTAAAATAATTGCAAATATCTCTTGCAATCATTTTACATATATTGGCCAACTCTTAAATTTTCGGTTACTTTATACAAATTTTGGAGTGATATTGTGATGTAGATGTGAAATGAAATCAAAATAACCAAAAAATGTTAACAAAATAAGTTTTTAATAATTTTTTAAAATTAATTAACATTAAATAATAACAGCAAACTAAACTAAAAATAATTTATTATTAAAAAAAATTTTAATTTTTGATCAATAATATTAAATGAACAATAAAATTTGTCCCTTATGTTTATTTTTTGTTTAAAAAAATCAATATAAGGGAGTTTTTTTTCTTTATTGATGTGCATTATCAAAAAATATTTATGAGGCTTAAAAATAAAAAATAATATTTTGCTTTAAAAACATTGAAGGCAACAACTTTTAACAATTTAAATAGAAAATTTAGAAAGAAAATTTAAGGTTTAAGCATTTTTAAGCATGTTGCAATATATCGCTGATAAGATAATTATATCCAAAATATATAATGCATTTGTTTTTGTGGCATCAAATGAGAGTTTCCATCATATTTAAATTGGTTTTCAGAACTTCATTTACACGACGCACGTTTATGAAAGTGAGTGGTAAAAATGTGCTTTAGGTACCCTTGTGCTTGGCACGTTTTCAAAGACGCCGTTGTTTTGGCGACCAAAATGAAATGCGTGTTTTTAACGATTTTCACTTTTGCTATGGCATTGAAAACAAAAGAAATTTTTTTTTACGAATTGTATAACAAAAAATACACTAAATATCAATAAAGTTATGTTTTTGTTAATATTTCATTTAATTATAATATTAATAAAAACTTGTTTTTATTAATTCGGCAAATTCTCTACTTTGGAGGTTGCCATAAAGAACGTATTAAGAATAAAAAACTTCCGGATTACCACGCTTGGCGGGCTAATAGCTAAGTTAGCGAAGAAGGGGACTCAAAGGCAATTTAACCAAGTGAGCAAAATACAAAAACATGGCCTACTTTTATCATTTGGATGTATGAGACACAACTCAATGGGTCTCATGTCTTTCATGTCTTCAGGGGAAGCTTCTGTTATATTGCAAAGGGGAAGAAATGCTTCTCCTTCAAAATCATTCTTCGTCACCATGTCATGATCCATAACGCTGAAGCATAGACCGGCGCCTTCACGCCTAAGTTGATCAGGTGGTATCCTACTGTTAAAGTGAAAATAAAAACACATTATTCTCAAAAATAGAATTCGTTGTTCACCAGAATAATGATGTTATAGACAGCACCAATGCTATTTTCACTTGTAGCAAACATCTCATTATATCTAATCAGAGAAAAACTAAAGAAAATTAGTATTTTATAAAATTTTAATTTTATCTTTGAAAATAATACCTTCATAATTAGGCTCTTCATATAATTAGATTAATAAATATTTTTAAATGGTATTACTAAATATTAAAAAAATTCATAACTGGTATCACTAAATATTCTAAAAGGAAATGAAATATTATTCAGTTTATTTGTAAGCATTTCATTGGAATTACTACAAAATATGATTTTTATAATATATTGAGTTGTCCAGAAGTTCGTACCAATTTTCGGCAGGTAGCGTGAGAGATCTGACTGAACATATCACAATTATTGAAAACAAATGATATGTGTACATATTCTAAAGGAGATAGCTTCAGCCATATAGTTTGGTTACGATTCGTTAATTTTTATCAGTTTTGTACAGTTTAAAATATGGTGGCAAATAAAGTGCATACATGCTTTTCTTTTTCCGAAAGAGCAAAAATGAAACACAAGTGGCAAATAAGATATGCGCTGTTCATGACGAGGATGCTGGATGAAGGATTTCCCTTAATGGGAAAAATTTCAAAACCCATTTGGACAAATTTTTTGCCGAGGAATCTGAGAGGTTCTGGAAAGACGGAATTCTCAAGCTACACGAGAGATGGAGAAAGGTTGTGGAGCAGAATGGTACCCATATAATTTAATAAATGTATATTAATATTAAAATGAGCTGCGTTTCAATTATCGTAAAATATAGGCACTAACTTTCCGGACAACCCAATAAAATAATAAAAATTTATGAAATAAGTAATAAATGAAAAATTGCATTAAAACACATATTTACTATTAGATAACTGAAATGTTTTCATGCAATATTGACTATGATAGTTTTAAATTTATTTAAAAATAAAAAACTGAAATTAATGCATTCAGCATTATCTCAGATTTGATGCAAAATCTTTAAATTTAGACACTGTAATTTAACATCTTAAATTTAAATTTACCTGGTTTATAATTTCCTTAAAGATTTGATTTATTTTGATACTTATAAACTCTACAATCATTTTTAGTAAAAATAATACATTTTTTTCCCAAATTAAATTTAATGATTGATTTAAAAATTCCAACAACTTTTTAAGTATTATCAAAAAGGTTAAAAAAAATTCAAAAATTAATTTTTCTACTAATTTTTGTACACTACTGGCCATTAAAATTGCTACACCAGGAAGAAATGCAGATAACAAAATGATATTTATTGAACAAATATATTATACTAGAAATAACAAGTGATTAAATTTTCAAAAAATTTGGCTGGATAGATCCTGAGAAATCAGTACCCAGAACAACCACCTCTGGCAGTAATAACAGCAGTTATACGCCTGGGCATTGAGTCAAACAGAGATTGGATTGCATGTACAGGTACAGATGCCCATGCAGCTTCAACACGATGCCACAGTTCATCAACCGTAGTGACTGGCGTTTGGTGACGAGCCAGTCGCTCGGCAACCATTGATCAGACGTTTTCTATTGGTGAAAGATCTGGAGAACGTGCTGGCCAGGGCAACAGCCGAACATGTTCCGTATCAAGGAAAATC
>JAPDSC010094562.1:78757-91051 GCA_026290005.1 Latrodectus geometricus | reverse complement strand
AAAAAAAATATGTTTTTAAAGCAATGAAAATGGATTAATCATGTTATTTTGTTGTATATTTTAATAAAGAGAATTTCTATTACTTTACTTTTTTATGCTAGTGTTACTTACGGGGTTCTTAGTTTGTTGAAGGAAAATGATTTTATTTATTGAAGAATATTGCTTATGATTTGGTTGCAGTGGATATAAATTTCAAAATTATCGATTATATTATCTTTATAATATTGATTAAGAATTAAGTTATTCATATTTTCACGCTGTTATTATGTTTCTCATATTTGCACATAATGTTCTACCAAACAGCCTAATTAGTATTTTGCATACGATACTCTGCATGTTGTATATTTAGTATTTGATGGCGAGGAATTAAGAAAATAGTAAAGCGAAAGTTATATCAAAATATCCACTTCCGAAGTCATTTGAATATTTTTTTGTTCGATTGACTCTGCGTATTATCTGTAAATAGCTTGACAGCTGATAACAGATGTAAAACCATTTTTAACATTCATTTTGCATTACTTTATATACTTTTAAACGTAATTTTTGGGCTATATTTACATCTCATGATGTAATAGACCCCGGAAAATCATTCAATAGAAAGCAGAAGAAATCCTTCCTTGTTTAACAGCAGTTCTTATAAAGTCAGAGGATTTTTATTTTGAGTAATGCTTGCTAAAATTAAATTTTGTTTGATGTACATGTAGTTATAAATCTGTTATTCCTTGTGCTGATTTCATTACTACTGAAGAAGGCATTAGAAAAATTGCAAAATTGTTTAGACACCTCAATAACACAAGAAAGTTCCTTATATTTGGACAATAAAAGTTAGAGATGGTGAATCTTTTAAATAAGTATGGATTTAGATTTTATTCTGTTCCTTTTTATGTATTGTGAGAATAATTTACAAATCAATGACCTAATTTTTAGCCAGAAATTTTGAAACAGGTGATTATTTATTTAAATATTTGGTAAATTTTTCATTTCATGTATTTTTTATTAAAAAATTAATTTAGATTAAAATATTCTTTAATTTTTAATTCGGAGTGTTTTCATGAAAATATAAAAATCCATGTAAGTAGCGACGCTCTAAACAAACAAATACAAAAACATATTCTACAAAGATTCAAAGAAACACAAAGATACTATAACAAATAAAAACTCAAGTCTAACAAAAAAGCATACGAAAAGTATAAATCACTCGTTAATAATTTTTATATGGGATTTTTATATTTTATACAAAATTGTTAAAGCACTGAAGAAGACACGTTACATAGTTTGGTAGAATAAATATTTATATTAATTTATATATTACAAAATCTTTGTAAAACTTAATCTATATTTGCACTTTAAATATGTATTCATGTGATATTTATGCAGTGTGTGCACATTCTTGTTTTCCTGAAAGAAGATAAATGAACTAAAA
Organism: Latrodectus geometricus; assembly: GCA_026290005.1. Lineage (NCBI taxonomy): Eukaryota > Metazoa > Arthropoda > Arachnida > Araneae > Theridiidae > Latrodectus > Latrodectus geometricus. Next base: position 89,628 of record JAPDSC010094562.1, on the reverse strand, counting down.
TTATTTAATTTTGCATGCAGATGGCTGTAATCAGAATTTTCCCTCTAAGAAAAATAAAATTTGGCAATATTCCAAACAAAAACTTCGAGAGAAACTTCTTGGAAAAATAAAAAATTTAAAGAATGAAGAAAATGCTTTTCTTGTTTCAGAATTCAGTTAAAGTTTCTGTCTTATCAAGAATTGATACATAATATAATTATGAAGAACTAAACAAATAAATTATGTATTTTATAACATTAAATTTGATAAAACTCTTAATATCCATTTGTTTAAATTAATATGACGTACACATAAATTTAAGTCTCATGTTTAATTTTAAAATTTTTTATAATATAGAAAGATTATTAATTGGTTTTACTAACGTGATACAATTTTTCCTTATCATATTGAGTTCCTTTTTTTAATAAAATACCTATAAATTAAGGAAATATCTCAAATTTTCTCATGTCAACTAATTAAATGTTTGTGTTAAAGAAATATTTAAGGTAAAGTATTCTGTTTTTAGTATATGAAACAGATTTGTGTGTGATTTTAAAATATAGAATGTTTGTGTTAAAGAAATATTTAAGGTAAAGTGTTCTGTTTTTAGTATATGAAACAGATTCGTGTGTGATTTTAAAATATATAATTTATCATTGGATTAATTTTTACAGTGATGCTACGTATAATTTTTGTTTTATTATAAAAGTTGTATACTTTGCAAGTTAAATAACGCTAATATGCTATTACCGAATAGTATGAAGCTTTTGTTATTTACTATGAGTGCAACAAAAATCCTGAACAAAAAGCATATATTTCACACTAAACTAAATATTAATAAGATTATTATTTGCACCAATCAACATTATAATATTAAAGGAATAACAAGAATTTCACTGTAAACTAAAATATATAAAACGATAGATTAAACAAAAGCATATTTTGATAATTCAGTCTGATTCCTGCTTTTGTTTTACTTCGTTTAAAAAAGAAAAATAACAGCTTAAATAACTAAAGATACTTATTGTATTTGAAAAACATACAATGCTAACAATTAAATTACTACAACAAGAAGAAATACCTGTAACGAAATGGTATTTATTGGATAAATAGTTTACTGGAAATAGCAAGTTAGTAAGAGATTTGAAAGGATTGATTCTGAGAAGTCTAGAGTCAAAGCAATCACGCTTCGCTACAACAACATTTTATGTCTTTGCATAGAACCAATCAGACATTGAATGATATATACATGTACAATTTCAATATTATTATACAATTTCAATATGATTCCGCAATCTATTGACTGTGGTGAATGATGTAAAATGATAAGCCATTTATTCTATTAGTCAGACGTTTTTATTGATAAGTGAGCTGAGAAATGTTCTGTGAAATGTAGAGGCCTACATTTTCTATATCAAAAATTCCATAAAATATTGTTAACAGGCAGTTCTGCATTGTCCTATTTTAACAAAGTATTTCTCATGGTTGAGTAAAAGGAATATCAATGGGCCTTAATACAACAGAAAAGAAACTTCCACTATTCAAAAGAACATTAGTGTGAGCAAGAAGTGACTCAGATGAGTATCCAACAGCACCCCATATCACCATTCCATGTTATTTCCCAGAATGACGATGTCGAATGTTTTCTGGCAGTTTGCGTTTTTAAATACAAACATGATTGGACTATGAAGAGCCGAAAATAGAACAAGTTTGTCCAAAAGCAGAAAATATGGTATTCTTGCTTCCAAATTCATCATTAATCCCACTATTGAACAAGCTGTCATCTATGATGAAAAGTAAAGTGCAACCAAAGCAATGATTGGTGAACTGACTGTCCATGCTGACGGAAATATTGTCGAACAGTTTGTGTGGCAATGTATCCTCTTGTAAATGACCCCATCTTTTGACTCAAGGCTCGTGACATGTCTACGTAGCTCAAGATTTTATGTATAATATGCTTGCATTTTGAAAATAATAACCTATCACCAAGATTCAAAATTAAGTTTGGTATGATACCACTGAGCTGGTAGATTCCACATTCTGCAGAGTTTCGTGATTTCGATCAATGTGATCAGCAAAACTGTGATTTATAGTTCATACTACAACTCGATCTCTTTCAAAATTAAAAAAATACAGGTAAGTATTTCGCCTTTTTACATGAGAACTAACAGCAATTCAGCAGGGACTATTATTCAAATTCAAGGTGTGTATGAGAACTTTTTGTACAGTTTCTTCACTTGAACAGAAGAATACAGAACAGTGTAAGTGACTTTACCGTCACCTATTGTATACGAATACGTTGAAAAGCTAATATTTTTCATATCACAAGTTCTTTTTCCCGCCATGAAAAAGTTGTTCTTAAGGAGAGAACAATAGTTTTACTAAGTTTAATTTTTGGATCAGTTAATATTGGCAAATTTTGATACATCTATGTGCATCTATGTCAATTATGTGTTAGGAAAAGACTGATTAAGCAATGAATAATTCTTACAAAGTATATTATTAGACTGCTTAAATTATATGTGTTCATATTTAATACCACTAAATGTAAGGCCACTTTGCTGTCGTTGACTTTACTACATAATGGTTGAAATATGATTTTTTTTATCCTTTCTATAATTCTTATTCTCAATACAAACACTACCTATAATTCTTTTAATTAGCATGAATTGCAGTTTTTTCGTTTAGTAAATTCATGTTGATAGTAAAAAAACATTCTTAATTGAATGTCACTTTTAATTTGAAAAAGTAATTTTCAATGCCATTTCAGAATTTTCAAAATGTTTTTCGTTCTAGTTATTGAGAATCGAAAATTTTATTTATTTGTAATTAATTTATTATCATGAAATTATTTAGATTATAATAGTTTTAATTTTTATGGTAAATGTGATTATTTAATGGTATTCTGCCTTATATTTTCCAACTTCAAGTAATTAAAAACTATTTGTAGTTGTGGCTATAATTTTTTAAAGTCATTTTTATATTTAGAAATGTGCATAATGTTATGCAAAAAAGCAAAATATAAATTATTTACTATTTAGTTACTTAAAACTTTATTTAGATTTGGCAGACAATAATTTACCAGACTGTTGTAAGCCTCAGAAAGAAATAATTGCAATAGTCACACAATCACACAGAATAATTCACCAACTTTAATCACTTTTTGATCTTTTTATTGCTATGAAAAAGACAGTGTTTGGCCTTTAAAGAAGGATATTCACAATAGAAATAGTAATAAAAAGAAAATCGAAACAAATGGGAATAAAAAACTTCCAGTAAATTCAGAAGTTAAAGAGTATCTTTGGTAGAGTCCTCTATTTGCAGACACTTTTTCAACTAACACAGGAGCTTACTTTTTCTCTGTTAAAACGGCGAAGAAGATTCCAAAAGAGAGCAATTTTTCTACCTGGAGGCCTTTTATTTTTCTAGACTCAAACACATATCATTCGAACACAGGAAACAGGAAATAGAACAAAAAAAAAAAAGAAGCGTTTTTTGAGCTTAAAATGAATTACCCAATGCTTTTTACTATTTCAAACGAATCTTTTCCCCCACCTTTCGTATTCTAATGCTTCTTTGATTTCCTGGAGAAAATAATTTTTGATCCTTTTTCAGTTCTACTCATGTACTTAGACATACGGTTAGAGTTCCGATGGAATCCTTATAAAGCAAGCGAATGGATAAACGCAGTTTTGGTTTGCAGATTTTGTTAGAAGTGATGCTTCTTTAAGAGAGAGTTCGAAGTGTTTTTACGAATGTTTATGCATGATCTTTTATGTATTGTACACTCTAAAGATTGAAAACACATTATTTTATCTTCTTTTTGGAATCTCTTTTGTTTGAAAGTTACTTTAAATATTTCGATGTTTTTGATCAGCTAAAAGTTTTCGAAAAATTGCTTTAAAAGTAAATAAATAAACAGTATTGGCGTGCTAATCTTTACAGATATATGTATTTATATAAGGTTTTTATATATATTTATTTGAATAGTTTCAATACTTTTACCCAAAATTTTACTTGCTTTATATTTTCAATAATATTCAAAAATACAATCTTATGTTAAAAAGAACTTGAGAACTGATTTATAAAAATATATAAGAATTTAACTAATAAAAATATTAATTAGATTCAAACACACGTAAATATTCTGCATGAAGTTGTGCAATGATTTCCGAAAAATACCGTTTATGCTAAAATTTGAAAAATTTAAATAAAAACACACTATAAACACACTTTACTATAAGCAAAATATTAATAAGAAATTTTTTTAATGAAGGTTGTTGAATTTTATTTCCAAATGATAGAAATATAAATTTCATTTCTTTGTATTGCATCACTTTTTTTGAAATAAAAAATATTAGTATTTTTTCTTGAATATATATAGTAAAACGTTACCAAAAGGAAACTCTATTGTAAGGATGTGGTTAAACACTTTAAAGTATTTTGTTTTAACTATAATTATTTATGACATATTTTTCCACGTATATTAGAATTTTTTCCTGTTGAATCTATCACTGTATATGAATTTTATTTTATATCAGATTAATTTTGTTATATTTTCCTCACAGAAAGCAAGTATAAATGCTAAATAATTTTGTGTTTATTTTTACTTGAACTCTAAGATAACTGCTACATTTTCTTTTTATATATAAATTAGTTTTTCTTTTACATTTTTCATTTCATACAACTTGAATGATCAGGCTCGTTTTTTAATTTTATGAATCAATGCTTCCAATTTTAGAATATTTTTAATTTTCACCAGAACCTAAAACAGTTGCATTAAACTTAAACAAAATATTAGTCATGCCTCGCGAGTAGCAATCTAAACTTTAACAATAACTTTATTTTCACTTTAAAATCATTAAAATTATTGATAAGGATTGGTGACTTAATAAAATGAAGGGACAGTTGAATAATCATGCATATTTATTATTATAACTTTAGAGGCCTTAGCAAGTAAGACTAGTATTGTAATAGGTTAAGGGAATGCAATAAGTCTATAAGTGTAAAGTGTAAATTTATATATATATATATATATATATATATATATATATATATATATATATTAATTGAATATTAATAATATTAATTGATATTAAATATTTAATATTTACGAGCTGTCCTACAAGGAAATTACAGTTAAAAAACGCATGTTTACGATTATGATTCTTTGATTCGTAATTCAATGTTTTGCAAGTCTTTTTGTCATATTTCAGTCTGTCAATAAAGATTTTTTTAATCATTTAATAATGAATATGCCCATTCATTTTTGACTGCATAATTTTCTCTTTTCTTAAGTCCTATAATTTGGCTCGTTAAAATGAATTTCATGTGTTTACTGACGAAATTATTTTTCAGTAGTCACACAAAATCAGAATAATAACTCGTTAAATACACATATAGTTGACGCATAGTTAAAATTTATGTAAAATACCAATATTTAAAATTCAGTTTTAAATCATTAATCATTCTTGTATATTAGTGAAAATAAGTACAATTTGTAAATATTTAAACTATCGAATATTATTTATTAAAAGAATACCAATTATCACTAGTTAAATGAAATATTACACCCAAAATTGAATAAATTAATGTTTCTAAATCAAAAGCACAATTAAAATGGGGTATTAATAAAATATTTTTTTACTTTTACCTTTACCTCTTATTACGCAGCATTTAGAAAATAGAAATTAAAATGTAGATGAAAAAGGAAAATGGTTCATAGAAATTACTTTTAAATTGAATTCGAACTTCTTACAAGATTATTATATTACGTTTTTTGTTTAATGTACTAATTTTACAGTTCATATTGAAAGGAAGTAAAATACTCTTATATTATTTTTAAAATAAATATTTGTTTGGTTATTGCTTGATATAAGCTATCTGAAAAGAGTTTAAGAGTTTTTTTAAGATTTTTTGTTTTAAAATAATTTAAGATTAAAAGTAGATACAATTATATAAGTAAATTTTATACAACTGTATTCTTGAATTTTTATAAATAAAATTTACATAGCTTGAAAGAAAACTATTAAATTCTAATAATTTGTAACAGTAAGTTAAAGGAATTGAATGAAACATCATCAAAACGATTTATTACTATTTTTCAATAAAATCTCCTTTGTAACAAGTAATCAAGGACATTAATATCATGTTTTACCAGCGTTACTAAATAAATTGCAATCTTATTTTTAATGTTTTTTAAATAAGCTTGTTTTCTAAAAAGAGCTTCTTCTTCTAAGTGTTCAATTTAAAGAGATGAAACTTTTACTAACATAGCTATAATGGCAGAATTATGGAATTATCAGGGTCTATTAAAACTGCTGTTTAAAATAATTAAAGAAATTTACTGAAAAATACTCTGATTTACGAATAAATTTCATTTGATTATATCAATATTTAAATTGTAATTTTTTTTGACATGTTTCATGAATACATGAAATGTAATTTTGTTTACCTGGATTACATGTAAAACTTTGAATAAAATGATTTATTTTCATGTTTCTACTCCCATCAGCATAAAATTATAATTATATTTTTCAATACTTATTTATTCTTAACTTATTTTTATTTTCTTACACTTAAAGGGACACTATTTTTTGATATTGTAATTTTTTAAATTAATTTTTGAATTAAAAAAGTAAATAAAATAATTTAAAAAAAGCATCACTTTAATAATTTTAAAAAAAGATCACATTTCATGTCGATAAATTTTCTTTTTATTTATGTTACGATCATTTCAAAATAATGGTTCGAATTTGATAATTTTTGATTGATTAATAAAAATTGATAATATACTGTAGATATATGATTAAATTTATAGACTCCAGTATTATTAATTTTCATTTTAGATGAATAATCGATTCCTTTGCGAAAGACAAAGTGATGTTATTCCATTGTTCACAAAAGTGAGGATTATAAGATACTGCGAGTATCCATTATAATAATCTCTATTTTTAAGCGTAATACTCTTTTGGCAATGTATTATTAGTTTACATTACCCTGAGAAAGCTTAATTAAAATTCCTGTTGCCTTAAATTTACTTTAATCAAACATAAATTTATAAAACTGAAGCTTAGTGTTAGGCGAAGAGTCTAAAATTCTTAAAATTACAAAAGTTTACTTTAATGAACAGAAAAAGGAATAATGGATTGTATAATGATTCGAGCAATCTGTTTTATATAAAATAATGGTATTATATTTATTTTATAAATACATTTTTTCATGAGTAAAAGGTACATGAATTTAATAAATTCATGTACTTTTGACAATTATTATTTTAATATTTTAGAAATATTTTTAGACTGTCCATGGAAATTACAATATTGTTGATTCTTTGTGTAGACAAAAGTTGTTTCAGTTATTCGCGTCTTCATTAGAAATTCTTAATCAAATAGATGTAATATATATAGCTTGATTCACATACGAAGCGTTAACATACATACTTCCATAGGGTAAAATTTCAATTTATTTTTCTTATTAATTTAAATATAATCCTCTGGGTTTAAGGAGATATAAATAAAACAATATATTTTATTGGAGGAAATATGTCTATAAATTATGGTCATCTTTTTACGTAAATCTAATACTAATGTTTCATGTATAAAATATTTATATATGATATTTCTGTTTGTTAAGAAAACTGTTGATCTTTCTTAAAATTCAAGTCTTCAAGTAAAAAGATGCAATATAATATTAACCAATGCCGAGGCATAAAATTTATTCTTAAATAATATTTGATATATATGTGTAAAGCACAAATATTTAACTTTAATTATCTGAATGATTATCACAATTATAATATGGTTTGGTACACAAGATAAGATAGGTTATTTTAACTTCTAATACATTACACACTTAGCCTCCAAAAGTTAAGAAATAACCAGTTTTGGCATCTAATTTGCAAATGAATGAATGTAGAAATACATAGATATGTATTCATTATAACATTAAAAATTATATAAGAAAAGTAATCTCACTGGAAAATTTCATTCTTGGAAAAAAATAATTCCAATTTTAATATGATAAAATGCTATAGACGTATAACAAAAAGAATATTTAATAAGGAATATGCCCAATCCTAGCTTGAATGCATTGGTGGCATCTACTTCCCATCTGTCAAGTAAGTTGTCGTTTACCGAAATGAGAAGCGAAGACTGGACATGTACTATGCTGTTTTCCAGCTTTACTATAAACATTGGAGTAAGGCGTAAAACAGCAATTTGACTACCGGTATAGTCCCACAAATACTCTATAGAGTCAGGTCCGGAGATCAAACTGGTAATTTCATTCGCTCCAAACCAAGAACCGCAAAATATTCCTCAACCAGTATAAATTGATGAGGTCATGCGATATCATTCACTAGAATGAAGTCATTGCCAATGGCACAGACATATGGGTGGACATATGGATCAAAGATCTCACCCAGATATCTCACACCAATCAAGTTCTTTCCTAGAACACATGCAGCTTATTGTGACACCCGAGTGAAATCTCTCCCCAAACTATTATGTCACCCCGGTAACTTTACACAATATTGGATTATGGTATTTGGCGTTTTCTCCCTCGATATCAGCAGACGCTTTGAAATCCTCTCTTGTGTGAATATGAACTCGTCTGTAAAAAGTACAGAAACCCATTACTGTCTGCTCCAGGAAACGAGTTGTCTTGGACAAGATAAGCGAGACCTTCTTTGTCAGCCATTGAGGGGAACACACAACTAGTCAGCTTGCTTAGAAACCTGCATTAGTTGAAGATGCCTTCGTACTGTACTAGCGGATATTTCTCTCCTTGATAAAATAGAGTTGTCTGCAGTTGATATATAGAAATTCTTATTTTATTTTTTAGAAAGAACTATAAAATGGTCTTCTGCAGGTGTTGATCAGTCTAGAATGTCTTCTGGACACAGAAGATCCGTTTTGATATTGATTCCAGAGACGGTGACAGCGAGGCTAATGATACTTAGTGCCTTAATATACGAGACATATTAAAACGTTTAGTAGCATCAGCCTATTACATCCCCATTTTCATTAATCCAATCATCTACCACCTTTCTGAAGCAGGCACATGGCTTATCTTAGACATTGAGGTACACGAAATCAAAAAAAGTCACAATGCGTTATTACGAAAGCCTGATGTTTGCCCCATACATACATTTTATATTAAAAAAAGTGGTAGCTAGCATTTTTGCATAAATTAACATGAATTTAATTTTATTATTCATCTGAACTATAAAGTTTATTGCTAGGTTTATTTTTCTATGGTGAGCTTCAAAAAACATGTTTTTCGTTAACGATTGTAGACCCGTATATTAGTAATTAGATTTTTCTAATTAATGTTAGTTTTAAAATTGTAAACTTGTGTGTATTATATAATTAGCTAACGATTTAGAAATAAATTCAATAAGACGAATTGCAATTATTGCAAGCGTTTCGTCACACAAGATAGGATATTCCCAATTTTAATTTCTAACATATGTAATAGTGAATGATATTAAATTAATTATATTTATATTAATATTTTTAAAAGAGTAAAATTTTACTACATATTAATAAATAATCTGTAAATAAACTGAATTTAATGAATGGTATATATATTCAGCTAAGCAAACCAAGAGTTTATATAACTCTCAAACGTTGTATTTAAAATATTATTATTTCGTATAATCAAAAAAATTATTTAAAGTTAAGTGCTTATAAAAATCAAGTACCATATTTGTGTATATTTTATTATAAATTTCTCTCTCTTTTATAAATTAATAAAAAGGGTAAAGTTTAAAATTCAGAAAGTATTTCTACTATTTTGGTTCCAAAAATGTAGAGCATTCCTTAAATTTTATTTCATTGCTTAAAATCTTTTTTAACTCATTAGAAATATTACATTAAAACGTGTATTACAATACTACAAAATGTAGGTATTAATACAAATACATATTCAACTGATTTTATTATAAGATCCTTTTTAATGATAATCTATCAATAAAATAAAAGGGAAATCTTGCAGTAAAAATGATATTTTTAAAATTTAAAAGATTTCATTATACTGAGTGTGAGTCGAATTTCCATTATTTTTTCGAAATAACTAGTTTACGAAAGATGGTCTTTTAATTGCATATTTAATAAATATTAATTATAGGCTACAAGGTAATTGGAAAAATATAATTTGATAACTACCTATCATTAAATTTTTTTAAGTGATAAAAATATATAAGCAACGAAACTGATCGTAAGTGGAAATTTGAAGTAATTTAGAATTTCTTGGAGTTTAGGGTAATTAGGCAAGGCACAACTCTAAACCTATCAAATTTATAATTTGCGTTTTACTTAAAAGTAGTGCAAAGATCAGGGTAAAAGAAAAGAAACTATCCAACTCGATTGAATTATAAATTTTGAATAAATTTTAATAAGTAGAAAGTTTTAGAATAAAAGAAAAAAATGATTAAAATATAATATTTAAATTATGTACTAAAAGAAAATTTTTATGTAACATTTTTGAGCAATTTATTAAACAAAAGCTAAATATCGAAAAGCAGTTAAAATTCTAAGCAAAAAACATTATCTCAGAAAAATATAACATTCAGTATAGAGCCTGGAAAAATTTTATTTTGGTACTGGAAAAATTATATTTTGATGACATTTGTAATCTAGATACTTTTTGACTTTTTTTTAAAAATATTTTACAGTTAAACTAGGCTATAATAATTATAGGTTAGGTCAGTGATTCTCAGCCTGTGGGGCGCGCCCCCCTAGGGGGGCGCGAGCACACTAATGAGGGGGCGCGAGCATATTCAAAAGAAAATGTTATTTAAAAAAATTGAGAAAATGTTATTTGAAAAATTGAAAAAAATTTAAGGGAAGAACACACACACACATACAAAACAAAATACATTTCGACAT
>JAPDSC010094562.1:61722-78357 GCA_026290005.1 Latrodectus geometricus | reverse complement strand
CATTATTATTATATATATTTTATTGTATGCGGTGGGGAGGGGGGCGCTATGAAAATTATGATTGAAAATTGGGCCGTGAATACTAAAAGGTTGAGAAACACTGGGTTAGGTTAATATATAATTATATATTAATTATAGGTTAAGCTATAATTGGATGACATTTGTAATCTAGATACCTTTTGACTTTTTTTTAAAAATATTTTACAGTTAAACTAGGCTATAATAATTATAGGTTAGGTTAATATATAATTATATATTAATTATAGGTTAATATATAATTACAGGTTAGTCTATAATTGGATGACATTTGTAATCTAGATACCTTTCGACTATATTTTAAAGATGTCTTACAGTTAAACATAATGTATAATTGGGCAAGTTAATTCATTTGTTAAAGTGGGTGCTTGGTAATTTTTTGGTTCCCTCTTTTGCAATGAGTGAATACTACTCATTATAACCCCGAGAAGCCAATTTACTAGTGGGATGTAAAAATGCCTTAAAAAGTCCTCAGAGCATTAAGGTATAAGAAGCTGCCCGGTATTGAAAACTATTGTCTATGGCAAGTCCTTCTGTTACAATCTCGTATGGTAAATATGCTCTTGTGAAACCCCCATTGAAAAATGTTTTGTTAGTGGTACTCAAGCTATCAAATCTTAAAAAATATGGTTTTATCCCAATTCTTCCAATATTCAGTCGGAAGCTGAAAAGAATTTTGGCAATCGTTCAGAAATTAAATGTCACTATCCACAAAATAATTCAGAACATAATAACAGAATATCTGATAATTGGAAATATTTTCATTTTGTATAGATAAATTGTGGACTGTGCTTACATTTGTTTTCAAAGCCAAAAATCTAGGAAATTAATGTTTTTTTGGTAAATATTTAATTTTATCTTATAGTACTGTTATTGTTACTGTAAATAAATAATTTGCTGGAAATTAAAAAATTCCTTATTTTCAGTTTTCATATTTTTTAGTTCAACTGTTATTTAGATTAACCTATTTTGAAAATAATATTGAATAAGTTATATATAATGTTATGAAATTAAATATATTTTAAAAATATGTGATTTCATAGTTCTCTTTTATTAATAAAAAAAGTTATTTTAACCAGTAGTAATAGGTAAAATATTTTTCACATTTCTGGGTCTAAAAAAAAATAATAATGCATTCTTGATTTGATATATTTTGATTAAAGAATATAATTTTGTTTTTAAATATATTTTTAATAATTTTTCTCAGAGGAAATATTTCACTAATGAAAGCTATTTATTGTTATTATAAAATTTAAGTGTTAATATATTTCTTTTTAGAAACCAATTTTAAATTATTCATCGACTAGGAATTTTTGTAACAAGTAAGATATAATTCTAGAATGATTCAGATTTTCTTTTATAACAATGGTCATATTTATCATTTAAGAGAAAAAGCGTGATACGGTACTTCCTCTTTAATATTAAGAAATTAAATGATTAAGAAAAAAAGATACTCGATTCCATATTATAATTGCTATGAAATATTACATTATTGTTATATTCATTTATTTTGTAACTTCTGAGTGAGATTACAATAACTAAATTTATTTCATGAATTGGTTACAATTACAATAACAATATATGAAAGAACGAGAGTGGACAATAGCGAGAGAAAAAGATAACCATAGGGTTCTTGAATATTCGAAAAAAAAATTTAATTTTTATTTTTCTTTTAAACTTATTAAATTCTGTAATGCAATATGATTCTCAATTTTTAAAATGTAATATTTAGTTATAAGTGATAAATAACATGTAATTAGCTCTAATGTAATTAAAATATTATTTGTAAAAAAAGACAAACAAATTTGGATTAAAAATATTTAATTTCCTCTATTATAAGCAGGATTTTGTCTGTACTTAAAAAACTAGAACATGTTTGAATCTCCTAGTGGTTCCTCTAAAGTACATACAGTTTTTTTTTATTTCAGCGTCTGAAAAAGTATTGTCTATATATTATTTTTCTGGAGATTGAAATTGGTAGTTTATATTTCATTTTGTGTAGTAAATAAATGCAAATCAATATAAATATGTAACATTATAATGCATGAATATTTAAAAATGACTTACAACATTGATCATGTATTTGTAAAGCACAATTTTCTTCAACAAATTTTTATGTTTTTCCTGCTATTAATTTTTTTCTGTGTAAAATAATTATGTCTCAAATATTATGTTACAAATAAGACTTGATTTTAGTAAGTGAAAATCTGAATTTTAAATTATACTTTTCTATATCTATATTTAGTTTGCTTATGTTTTTCTAAAATTTGAAATAAATACTCCTACATGCATTCTAAATAAGTTATTTAAGTATAAAAGTATCACAGATAGAATATACTGTGATACTTTTATACTTACAAAATATAAAATAAGTATAAAAGTATCGGTATAAATAATATTTAAGTATCACAGATAGAATTATCTTTTATCTACACCTAAAAATTGTCACAATAATTTTCAAAAGTAAAATTCAGATCTATAATTAATGAAAGATTTAAATTTGTGTTTTTAATTACATTCATATTTTTTATAGATTTCAACAATAATGATAACTCATAAACAAATGATTTTTAGTAAAAGGAAAACTAGAATTTCACATTAATAATAGAAATATTTTGAATGATTCAAAATTGCATTTTAGATAATGTAAATCTTTCTGTTCCAAATTTATCCTTGACAGAAAAAGCTTATTTAAATTGAAAACTTTATTATGTAGTTTGAATGTTATATGTAAATTAAAAATGTATGGCTAAAGAATAATTTATGACCATGTATATATTTTAAATTTTAATTGTATGATATAAATATTTTATAAGTACTTTTTTTATTTTAAATTTATTCTCTTAAATTATATCAAGATACAATTTAAGATTAATTCAGTTTGAGATATTCTTTTTGCCAAATTGAACTACTGGCTTTATCTTTATTTAAATTATCGAAGCATAACAATGGAAGCTTAAAGAGACATAAAATAATTCACTGAAACGAATATCTTCTATAAAATGCTGTTTTAAAAGCGTAATAGAAAAAATTTTAAGAGAAACATCAACTCACATACCCCATAAAAAATGCTATTTCCATTTTCACATTCACTACTTTCATCCATAATTAATTGTATCCAGCTCCAGAACAACTCAGCACCGTAGACGAGATGTCATAAAAAAAGGCTTTTGCTGGTTCTTGAGGGAACTAACTTTAAACACACTGCTCCTCGCAAGTTCTAAAGTTAACCCAGTCCTTTCTATTACTCACGTTTAAAACGTGTTGGCGAAGTAAAAACTTAATAAGTAAAAACCTGAAAACTAAACTCGACACACACACTCAAGGGCGAAAAGGCTTAACCGCTGAGGTATTCAGTCCGTTTTCATACACCCATTCACTTTTTCAATGAACACTTGTTTTAGTTTTTTTATTCGTTTTTTTCTGAGTGTTTTTTTCTACTTGTTGGCCGGTATTCACAGTGATGTTATCCTATTGTTATTAAGCAGGAAATTTCAGTTTTGTTTCTTGTGGTTTCTTAACTTTATTTCAAGAAGGATGACATCGTATCCTGAGATAAGATGGTTACAATCGTGAAACTTATTACGAATTAAATATACAATTTCCTAGGAATTTTCAGTTTCACGAAAATAAGGTTGAAATTTCTTATCAATTATTTATCATTTTTTTCACAAATTTCTTATCATTTTTCATGACAGGTATTGCTTATTTCTAAATTATGCTTAGATGTAAATGCAGAAACAAAGCGAAGAATTGGAAATATTTTTAATTATAAATATTTTTTTAATTTTAAATTGAATGTTAATTACGTTGCAAGAATTTTACACTAATTAATTTTTATGCTTTAATTTAAATATTGATCTTAAATTTAAACTAATATGATGAAATCAAACTTTAAAATGTATCAAAAATATAAAAATGATTTTATTTATTTTTTTTAGAAAATTTAATAATTGAAAGAGATATAGGAACCTTACATGAAACTATAATCAAGACTAAAAATATCGATCAAAATCTTATTAAAATAATATGTTCTGATTTAAAATCTATACAGGAATGCGTAGTAATTTTGATACTGAATAAAACATGTACTATATTAATATTTTTGCTATTAAAAGGACTAAAGTATTAATTCAATTGAGAATGTTTAAAATAAACTAAAATGACATGTGATGTGACAATAAATTCTTAAAAAACTGTTGATTTTATTACTTACATTTTTCTTAAAATAAATAAAATTTGAATATCTTTATTTTTTTACAAACTAAAATAGTGCATTGCTTATGTGTTTTGAAGTTAAGAAAACTTTAAAAGATTTTTGTGTTATATACAAGGAAAGTAAATGCAAAACCATAATAAAATGATCTTAAAACTTCTATATATCATTTTTTTTAATACTGTAAGTGCTTTCAGTAATTTCTTTTTGCAAACGTCAAATTTTCCTTAAATTTTAAATAGTATTTAGTAAAATTATAAAAATAATATTTTATTACATTCATAATATTTAAATATTTCAATTTTCAAATTATTTAAAGACAATTTTTTATAATATTTCTGATGATTTGAATCCACGTGATATAAATTTAATAATTAATTTATGAAAAATGTTATAAATATTTTAGAAATTTGCATTTGGTAAATTGTATTTGTATTTTGTATTTATTGTGTATTTATAAATTTTACATAAACCTATTATAATAGAAATTATTTTTTATTGATTTATCTTCCATTATCTTCCATATTTATAATAATTTAATAAAATTTGAACTAAAATTTAATAAAATCGTTTAATAAATTCTAAATGTAAATAAAGTATATTCATATTTAGTTGTTTTGAGTCTCTTAAATTTAACATTTGAATAAAATATTTTTTTTCTTTAGTTACTGTGTAAAAGATACTTTCCATCTTCCATTATCTTCCATATTCATAATAATTTAATAAAATTTGAATTAAAATTTTATAAAATCGTTTAATAAATTCTAAATGTAAATAAAGTATATTCATATAAAGTTGTTTTGAGTCTCTTAAATATAACATTTGAATAAAATAATTTTTTTCTATAGTTACTGTGTAAAAGATACTTTCAATTTTAACACTATATGAAATTGAGAAAACACACTAAATATTATTTGAGTAAAGGAAATAATTCTAGTGAAATATGTCTTTTTAAATGATAAGTATTTAAAAAATCTGTAATGTAATTGGTGATGGTCATTAGTTTAATTTGAAATCTTTTTTACTTACATAGCTATTAATTAAAATCATTATGTACCCTATCGAAAAAAAATTCTGCATAATTTATAAATCACAAACAGAAAACTCTGCCAAAAGGGCGAAAATGCGCCAAATGGATTATCAAGATAAAAAATAATAATGTATCCTTTTTTGATGCAGACAAGAGACTGATTGGAAAGATCGTGAAATCACTTCTGTTTTTTCCCTCGAACTCAAGAGAGTGGTGAGGTCAGCAGTCTTTAAGGGCTCCTTCATTCGTTTTTGTGTTACAAGAGTTGTATTACGGATATGCAACTTAAGAATTACAAATGACATCCCGCATAAAATATGGGAAAGAAAGAATTTTTGAAATAAAAAAAATAAATTTAACAGTACATTTTTAATATCCTGTAATTAATTAGACAAACTTGAATGATTTTAATCTAACTAAAATAATGAGGGATTGTAAATGATTTAAAAAGAAAGCAAATTATATCATATTTTGCTTGATAGGCTTTTTTTTTTCCAAGAAATTGCATATTTGCGTGAATTTGAAATATATTGCTATTTATTAAATATCTTCATCAATAATGTTAAATATGTTTAGATTATTAGAGAAATTTTTGAAATAATGATTGAATGATGTTGAAAAAGTAGAATATTTTACTTTTGTATATATCCTTTATTTGATTACATCTGTCACGCTTGAAGGCTAGGTCAATCGTCTGTTATTTATATTCTCTAGACAAGGTAAATCAATTTTTAAAGCCTTTATTTCCGTTTTCGCAACGGTTTTATGAATAATAATATTTCAATCTGTCTCGAATTTTATTTATATTATAACTAAAAATGTCATTCCATTTTTTTTAGCAAGTTGAGTAAATTGATTCTCGAAATATTAAAAATAACAAATCAGAAAAAATGCTTAAGAATAAAGTGAATATCAAAAGCCTTTTTACTGCGAAAATAATGCGAATAAAGTAATTTTTTGCATATTTAAAATAATTGAGAATCTCTTAAAATCTTTTTAAGAGAACTAAAAAATGAAAATGCTTATTTATTGCTAGAATTATTTAAAAGATTTGATGTTCTTAAAATAATAACTAATGAAAAGATTCGTTTGATAATTTATGTATATTTAGCAAAATATGAGGTTTTATTTTAAAACTTGCAAAATTTCATTTACATTTAAATTAAGAATCAAAGCTCAGAAAGGCTTAAAATTAAAGTTTTGAGGGAAATATTTTCCCCTTTGTTTGCAAAGCAGATATTTTAAAATACAATTTGTTTAAAAAGTTTGAGAATTATTTCATTTAATTTAAAAAGTTATTTTTGAATCTAAGCAAAAGAAAAATGCAAATTTACATTAAATAAAGGAAAATGTTTAATTAATTTAGATTTAAGAATTATTAATAATATTTATGTAAAGAATCTTAAGTCATTTATTTGTATAAAAATTGATATACACCAAATAAAATTTTTGAATCACATACTGTAACGATATGCTCCAAAATATAAAAAAAAAATTTTTGAAGAACATTCTAGTTACATTAGACGATGCATATGTAACTCTGCTAAAGTTCCAAAGTAAAATGTCATCTATATCAGGTTGTAGATCTCGGTCTAATTAGCCTTCGCAAGCGAGAAATACCGTTAAGCGAAACAAACATAGAAGCGTTCATGTCAGGTGTTTTAATAAATTATTTAAAAAATAGATGCATTGAATTTTCAAAATAAGTGTATATAGTAATAAAAATGATGAAATAAATAAAAAAAATTAAAAAGATAAAAGTAAAAATATAAAAAAATATTATTTATTTTGACTTCTGTGTAAAATACACAGGTATTTTTCAAAATATGTTAATCTATTATACAATTTGTACGAAATAAAAGGAATTTCACGTTTAATTTGTATAAAAGTACTAGGAAAAAGGTAACCCTATTTCATATCGGAGGAAATTCCGGTAATATTTAATCTGCCTGACATGAAATTACGCATGAATAAGGAATTGATAAATGGCTTAAAAATGGAAATCATCAATCATGTGTATTTTATTTACATCGAGCATAGTGTCAGTTGATTGATTGATAATGGGATACTTTTCAGTGCTGATAAATTATTTCTTTCCCAGTTAATAGAGTTTGACAAAACTTAAAATTGAAAATTGATTGATTTCCTTCTTAAATATGAGAACTTTTTATAATCGATAAACTTAAGGGAAATATAAGATTCCTTTTTTTAATTTTCTTCATTTCCAAATAATTTATTCGTAAATTTTTATTATGCGTTAAATTAACGTAAGGCACAGAATCTGAATTTTTAAAAGTTATATATTAATTAAATTAAAATTTGTGTAGTTTTTCAAAAATTTCCTAAATGCCAAAGTATATTTAAATACGCTGTTGAATATTATGCGAAAAAAATCAAACTTTAAATAATCCATTTTAGAAGAGTTCAATTATAAATATTCATACTCTATATGACTCACACTACAATTATAATAATTAGTTCTATATTAAAATTTAGGTTGAATTTTTATATAGAACTATTAACCACTTGCGCTGGCAAAGAATTTATTGACGTATGTACCGGAACAGTCCAAAATAACTCTTTGTTATATAGAATATCATTATATATGTATATAATGACGACGTACATACCACGTCATTGACGATTCTGTGACAAAAGTATTATGACGCGCGTGGCACCTCTTTCCGGCGCAAGTGATTAATATTCAGTTTGAGTGATAAGAATGCATAGTTATTTCTTCGAAATCATATCGTCTATGCTATATAAATTCAAAATTAACCAATTTTAAAAACTTTTTTTAAAAAGGTTGTATTTTAAGCATTTTATATATTGAAAAAAAAATGGCTGAAAATTAATATATGATGACTTGTATCAATGTGTAAAAAATACAGCCAGATACTTCAATTAAAAATGTACTTTCCTTCTTTCTTATGGTCTTCAAACGCTTTTAAAACATTTAACATAACTTCTTTGAAATAAATTTATATTTCAATGAGATATTTGTGTGTGTGTAATGCCTGATCAAGATTCTGTATGAAACCATGTTTTAACTCCCTTCAAGTTCTATATGTTGCCTCATAGTAGCGAAAGGATGTTCTTGGGCTGAATGGACGGCGGGAGTTTACTTCTAGTAGGGCCACCCAAGGCGTGAAGGCCATTCCATTATGTACAGCTAAAACAGACAGGCACTCTGGCCTAAATCAAGCTTCTCTCTCTGGTGCCTATATCTTCGGGAAGACCATTTGAACCAATTGAAAATTGAAGCTGTTCATTTCTCTTTACATAAACAATATACCCTAAGTGCCACTGGTGTTCAGCTGACATGGCATCCCCTGCACATATTTTGGTTTACTTGAGTTTTACCAAAGACGAAGTCCTTCAGGACCCTCAAATGTTTTTAGATTTTTTAAACATTTTCGGATTCATGGGGATTGTCTAGCTCTGCAACACGGTCCCCAGATTAAAAACAACAACTACCAATTGCAAGATGAAACATTTAACATGACACAACGCTTGAGACAATCAAACCAAAAATCTCAAGTTGTAAGTAATTTTAAAGTAAACAACTACTAATTTTTGTTTGCAAGTATTCTGTTAAAGAAGTATTGAACAAAAATAAATAATAGTCTATATTTCTAATCCTGCTTATACCAATCACAAAAATCCTAAGTATTATTACATTGGAGTTTAACATAATTTGTATCAAAAAGGGCCTTTTGCTGTGTCGAATATTTCTGAGCAAATCACCCTCCTTGAATAGCAAAACACTTTAATTTTAAAATACTCACAAGAATATTAGATTATACAAAATACAATGGTTTAATGTTTATGTGCATTTCATTATAATAACAATAAGAGGATAATCTCTCCAAAAATTATTTTAAGTGATTATTAAGATAAATGGGACATCTCCTTCGTGATCGTGAATTCGAAACTGAGATGATTAAAATGTCTTAGAAAACCTTCAATACTCAGACTATCTGCAGTATATATTCCCTTCACAGTACCTTTTTAAATCTTTTCGTTTAAATGCAAAGAGTTTTGAGTACAAATTTTAAATCAGTAACAGGCATTTCGTAAGTTATTTTTTTTTTACACCTTGAGGAAGTAGTTTTTCGCCAAACTCATACATATTTAAAGTGGATTGAGTTGTTTTGAAAAAGTTGTTATAAAACCTATTTTGCAGTCGCAGAGAAGCTCGAAGAATTTCTGTTAAATATTCACTGCCCGAAATGGCATTTAGAGTAGGAATTTGAAAAGAACTCTGAGAGCAAATTGCATTTAGGTATGGAATACAATAGAAATCAATTTGTTTGAAATAGCAGATAGTAAATTTCGAAAGAGGCTACAGGAAAAATTGTACTTTATCATCTCTTGCACAATTTTATTTTATGTGGACACGAAATAACTATTTTTCATACTTATTTCCTTTTTTTAACACCTAAAGTATTCTAAAATTCAGGAACTTAATAAAATATTTGATTTAATTATTGAATTAGTATTCTTTGAATTGTATAATTATGTTTATTCTCTAGAAAACAGTAGATAATCTTATTTTTTATTTCTTATGCAAATAAAAGTTTTTAGTTGTACTGTATTATACTGTTTTTGGAATGTAATAAAATATTTTTAAGCATGAGTTTGTTATAAATTAACTTAATTTATTTAAAGTTGTATAGGATTATAACAAAACTCGAAATTATTGTAACCTTCTATTTATTGTAAAAGAAGCAATAAAATATTTTTTTTGGAATTCTGTCATATATATATATATATATATATATATATATATATATATATCTGAATATATAATTATTAACTAATATGAATGAATTAGTTAATAATTTGTCAAATAGATTATGATTTAGTTTACAGACATAAATTGTATTATATAATATACACTTACTGTAATGAAATATTTCATTTAAGAAGTAGTACTAAATGATGAAAATTTATCTGGAAAGTTTAAAAAAATTCAATCCATTTCTTAAAAAAATTTATATATAGAATTTTAACTTAAAAACAAACTTTTAACTCTGATAGCTAAGTTAAGTACATTAAGAAACTTATAAAGTGTATTATGCTCTCTATATTTCAATAAAAATGTTGATAAATGATGATGAATACGAAATAACCTATTATTTTTTAGTAGAAATAAATGGGACTTCTTTTGTAGTATATGTCAAAAAGATAACTTGATGAGAGTGGATAATTTAGTGTCAACTTGTTTCTTGGGATAGAACTTTAGTGTTAATAAAGTGACATTTACTAGCTCTTAAGAAAAGACGCTGAAACATTATTAGATATTTCTCTTGTTATAAAATTAAGAAGAAAAATATATTAAAAACAAAAACAACATTATTCTATTCTTAAATATTCATTATATTATTCTAAATTTAGATCAGATAATAAATAATAATTTTGACTTTTTAATCAATATATCTATATTAAAAATAAACTCATTTTTTTTTATCAGATTCTTTAAGTGCCTTTTCTTGTTAAAAGAGCATTAATCGCTGTAGGTGGTGGTTGAAAATTATTTTGTATAAGCATAATTTCACTTTTTTAGGGAGGAATTAATAGCTATGAAATAATAAATAATTTTAAAATAAAAAATATAATTTTTTTAAATCATTAACTTTTTATAATTTGTGTTTACAGAATTGTGAAATTAAAGTCACCAATTATAATTTTAATTTTTTTGTGTCTATCTGTTTGAAAATAAATCAGAAAAAAATAGAATACATTTTGAGGAATTTTTTATATTTGCAATGAGAGATGGTTATTTGTCTTTGTGTCATCTGTAATTGCTTATGAGTTACAAATATTTTTTACATCAATATCAGTTACTAAATTTAAAATATTTATTCATTTAGAGTATCTTAAAAATGTCTAAGAAAATACGTAAAGTTTTCAATACAAGTGTACTTGCTAGTAATCTAAAGCAGTCCAAAATTATTGTCAAATAATTAAGATAAATATTATATAAACAAAAAAAGGGTTACCAACTATAATTTAAGAAAATAATTTTAGAACCAAATGGAAATTAGATGATATATTTTAAATGAAATGAAAAATATATCAGTAGGATATGATTTGTTTTCAAAGTGTAGCCATTGAAGGAAAAATGATATCAAAATATTTAAGAAACTTCAGAATTGTGAATTATTTCAAAATGCGTTAATAAGTGGAAATATTAAAAATAATTTAAATTTATCAGAAAAGTATATTTGTAGATAATTAGTGTAACATCAAATTTGTGAGTGTTATATAATGAGAACAAAACGCTAATTTTTTAATTAAAGTTAGTTACTATGCTTATAATTCTAGATAACGATGTTTAATATTGAAGAGTGTTTACAATTAAGATTATACATAAATAGAAACAGGCACGACTTTACAGATTATTTAAAAATTAATCTTTTTCTAATGGAAAGGAAATATTGAAAGTTCAAGAATATCGCTTTTGAAATGCATTTTCCTTTAACACAGAAGTGGATTACGTTTCCAATGGTAAAATATGTTGAAATAAATATCTTTCAATGACGGATTCTGTCATTACCTCAATAGATATAAAATTGTGAAAATTTTGAAAAAAGATTTCTTTTACATATTCCATTTTCTAGTTAACAGTATTTGCTCTCAAAAAAAAAAGTACGGAAAAAAATATTTAAAAAAAAATCGATAAAGTTTTCAGCAATTCTATATTTTTGTGGGAATTTATTAAAGAAATTATTTTTCATTATCAAAAGGAAGGATGCATTTGGCAATAAATGAAAGTTATTGAAATTTTCATGACGATTAAAATGAAAATTATTGAGTTTTTTTAATTATTCTTCAACGGAATAAATATTTATGATAATAGAATAACAAAATATTTCTCTAACATATTAAAATTCTGAGAAAACGTTCTAGATTAGAAACCTCTGGTTTTCGAAACTTGCCATGCGGAAAAGATTAGTCTTAACAAATGGAAAACTACTTCATACATGTATTGCAATGGAATAAGTTAATAATTGCAATATGAACTCTAGTAATATATCAACATCGATCACAACAATACATTCAAACTGTATCTAAAACGAGGAAAGATTTCCAATTCTAAACATCTAGATTTTCATTGACATTTCTTTGGTATGTAGTTTTAGTACATCTCACAAAAGAAGATTTTTGGAGCATGTTTCCATGAAAAAATAGGAAAAAAGTGTTGTCTACATAGATTGTAGATTGCCATTCTGAGAAATCAATCAACATATCGTATATAACACAGGAATTCACCGTGTTAATATGGAATTAGTAGATTCCAGATTAAATAGCTGATTGTACAAAAATCAAAAATTGGGTTAAGTTATATATATATATATATATATATATATATATCAGCCTTTTCTTAACATGTCCTGTCACAAAGAGTTTTCAATGATGTTTGATGTGTTTACGTGTCGCAAGAATACCATAAACATTTCCTACCGTTCCCCTTGACAGATGTATAATCAGAAAGAAGAAATGCAAAGGTGTTACATTTTTTAATAATGATTTGCTTCAAAGACATAAATTCTACTCTTAAAAGGAACATTTTTGCTATGTTTCTGGTGTAGTGTGACCTGTAACAGATTGAAACATATTGCAATAGTTTTTGAAAGATTAAAACGTTCATTGTCCATATGAACCATTCAAAGCTTATTCTAGCGCAGCAAAATAACATCATAGGATAGAGCCTTCAATTATCTTACTCTTTAATTGACATACATTTATTTTTTTAACCATATAATGAATGGTATTAATTGATATGTGAATGGTATAAAACTGTATTTTTAGTTGAATCATGCCACAAGCTCAAGTGATCATTATGAATATCGGTCATAGTTTGAAAATATCTTAACGAGAGGTTGCTGAATTGTTGTCCCTTGGCACAATTCAGCAAATAACAGGATTTGCATTGCATTAGTTCGAAATCCTGCAACTATTTTGTATGCGTTCCTGGTATTTTGATTACTCAACGATTAATAAGATTTAACACTGTTCTTCGTTATTTTCACAGATCGTGCTCTTCCTTTCATTTCAACTGGGTAAGGCACACTAACATATTGGATTTAAAATTCAAAGTTATCATATTGAATCGTAGCTTATCATACTGATATATGTTCCATGACTTTTTTTTTCCTAGACTTATTGCCAAGGAAATCCGTTCGATGTTGGATTCAGAGAGCTTAACCCAAAAAACAATCCACTCTGGAAAACTAGATAAATTTTTATTGAATATGCTGATAGACTCAGTTATATTTATATATACCTTTTAAATCATTCAAAACTTTTCATTATTCATTGCCAGGAAATATATTAACGTAATTGTCAGTTGACACTTCTATTTTTTATTTGTTACCAGCATGCATTTAAACATTTCTACAAAATTGGTTTGATATTTATAGTCCTTCTAAGTTTTTCAATTTTAATAAATGGTATCATAATGAATAAGAATAATCTTCGATTTATTCTTAAACTTTCATAAAATGTAATAGATTCATTTACTTAAAAATTTTGTCTTAAATTTAGAAAATATAGCTTTCACTGATTCATACTTCAGAAAATAAAATATTTAAAAATAGAATGTCATTTATTTTATATTTACTAATATTACATAACATATAACTCAAACAATTGAAAAATATTTTTTTCATTGGAAATTCTACATTATGGATATGATTTGAACAAATATGTTATTCTTTTTCTATTAAATATTCTAGGCTTAAAATACTTAAAATTTAGAGTCTAGTTTATTCAAATCGATTATAAAAATATTATATCTGCTTAAACTTTTTTCTTTCATCTAAGATTTTTAAATGGTTAACCCTTTGACATGGATAGTTAATTCTATTCAAAATTCGACGTTTTATAAGTATCTGATAAATTGCTCACATACCAAAATTTTGTAATGGATAGATTCAAATTCTTTAAGATCCAGGTGTGTACAAAGAACTTTTAAAATTTCTCATATTTTAGGCAAATCATATATAGTATATAAATTTCAAATTGAATTTTTTTTAAATAAAACACCAATTTTTTGATAAATTAAATGTTATTAAAATACTAGAAATAAATCCGATGTGAGTTTAATACGTTTTTAAAATAATATAAAATGTATTTCCTTTATTTATTTACATATCGACGTTCTGTTCTTGCAATTTATTAACATTGATAATCTCTAAGGAAAAGGAAGTTATATTATTTATATTAAGGTTTTAAATTTCAGAACATATCATCAAATTATAAGGCAGGAAGAATTTAAGAAAATTTAGTTTAAGTTTAGAAAATTTTAAATAGCTCAAAATGTTCTCTCCAAATTAATTTATATTATATTTCAAAGCCTTAGACTAAAAAATTTAAATAAATATTTTTTCATAATCATGCGATTAAGTATTTTCTCTTTCATCTTTGAAAAAAGAGCGTTTCCACTAAATTCGTACATATTTAAAATGGATAGAGTTTTTGAAAATGTTTGCATAAACTTATTTTCCAGCATCGAGAAAGATCGAAAGCATGCTATGAATATTTAATTCCAAATCAGCTTTTACTACGAAAGCATGTAATAATATTGAAAAATATTGGATCCCACAAAAATGAAATTAAATTTAGTTTTTTATACAACACTCTGAAATAGTTTCTGGAAAATTGCATTTTTCTACTTAATAGTAATCAATGAAAAGTTTTCAATTTAATTCGTTTCGGTCATGAAATATTTATGATAAATACTATTGCTTAAATAGTAAAAATTAAACATTCTATATAGAACCAGTGCTTACAATACAGAAATAATGTGAATGATGTGGATAAGGTAAGAGAATAAAAAATTTAGATTCCCCTCATTTTCTTGTTGCACTATTTCTTCCAATGACAATATGCGCTAAGAAGGTGTCAGCTGACATGGTATGCAACGTTCAAGCGTGGTACGTTTGTGCGCATCAAATATACTGTCATGCATATCATGTCATACGTTGCATATAACAATCGATTCTTTCTCATTGTAAATATCTATATTTTTGCTGCAGAGTTCTAATTTGAAATATTTAATCTCTTTATTCCACAGTATACATGTAAACGTTGCTTTCTGGAAAAATTTAATAGCAAGTCCAAGAGTATTACTTTCAAAGTAATACTGATTTAGACATTGAGAGAAGACGAGTCTTAGTTCATGGCTTGTAAGTATTACTTATTTTTCATGAACTAGAACTCGTCAGAATAAAATATTTTCACTTTAGTATTACTTATTTATTAAGATAATTAAAGTATATTACTTATTTATTAAAA
Source organism: Latrodectus geometricus (assembly GCA_026290005.1). Classification (NCBI taxonomy): domain Eukaryota; kingdom Metazoa; phylum Arthropoda; class Arachnida; order Araneae; family Theridiidae; genus Latrodectus; species Latrodectus geometricus. The sequence continues at coordinate 62,770 of JAPDSC010094562.1, read as the reverse complement.
AGTAAGATAAAGTAATACTTATTTATAAGCATTAGTTACTTATTAAGATAATACTTATTAAATAAATATATGGTGAAAATGCGCTTTAGGTTCCCTACTCTGCCAACTTGGTGAAAGTGTGCTACGGGTCCCGTACTTGGCGGGTTTTCAAAAACGCTGTTGCCATGGTGATAATGGATACGATTTTTAACGGTTTTAAACTAATTAGCAACCAATGAAAATGACTGATTTTTCAAACTGAAACTAATTAACAACCAATAAAAATGCTATAAAAATAAAAAAAAAACAATTAATGAGCATGCGCGAAAAAGTGCAAATTATTTCCTCCGGAGGTTGCCATAAAGAGCTCATTAGGTATAAAAACGTCCGGTTTACCACGCTTGGTGCATTTATCGCCAAATTGACGGAGTAGGGGACCTAAAGCGCAGATTAACGAAATACATATATACTTACTTATTAAGATAAGTAAGTAATACTTATCTTAGTTTAACAAACAATATCTTAATCTGATAAACAATATAAAATAATAAATTTTAAAGCAATTAATTTTATCAATCTATATATCTGAAAAGCCACCCGGGAAACTTAACATTGTTGTTGACATCTGTTGTAATCGTTTTTTTTTATATATATTTTTAGTATTACGGTTACAAAATCTGCATGATGAATTAGTTAATTTTTCCTTACTTTTTATTACAAAAAAGGAACTATTTACAAGAAAATATTTTTTCCTTCCTAAAATGTGTTTCATGAATAAAAATTGTTACAATAATTTTCAAGTTATTTTTCCATATATTTTTGGAAGTTAACGGAATTCTAAGCACTTTTTCATTGGTAAAATTAAGGGGAAATTCATTTCACAAATTCGAGCTAAACTGAGAAACTCATTACAGTTTTTTTCAAAATTGTTGTTGATAAAAAATGGGAAATATTTTTAGCTAGTTAATTTAAATGTCATTAAATGATTTACATATTATCTCACACATTGTAATGATATATGCATTTATTACTCAGTATTCAACCACAAAATCTGACAACCAATTTATAT
>JAPDSC010094562.1:41667-56722 GCA_026290005.1 Latrodectus geometricus | reverse complement strand
AAATAAATTTCAAATTTATTGATGCAATAACCATTTGCCAAATTTTCAATTAATTAAATACAAGAGAAAATTGCATTGAGTTGTTAAAACAAAATCTGAAAGTTAATATGATAATGCAAAGATTTCTAGATGGATTTTTTATTGATAAAGAGTATCATTCACGTTTTAATAAGGGAGGAAGAGAAAATGTTCCTAAGCACCAACCTGGCAGATGAGAATAAAGAAATACCAAATGCATATCGTCTATCATAACTGATTCTGTTGAATAAGACAATATGTATGCTGCATTGGACTGATCAAAGCAGGGTACATCGAGTTCGAGATCTTTCACTGCGAAAGACGTGGTTTTACCACTAGATGATATAAAATGAATTGGATGTAAATTTTCTTTATTTTAAAGTAATATCTTGGAGAAAAAATTAAGATGATAGATATTCTCTCATATTATAAAATGAAAACGTAATGAAAAATAGTCGAAATTTTATGAGAAAACGTTGGTTATCAGACAGTGTGGGCTGTTACGAATGAAAAACTTCATTCGTAACAGCCCACACTGTCTGAAAAACTAAGTATATGATTCAAAAACTAAGTATATATTCAAAAACTAAGTATATGATTGGCAAATAACGTATTCGATTCAACAATTTGGCATGCTTGTTCATTTTGGAAATAAACAGCCCATAATAGTGTCGGATATAAAAAAAAGGCAATCTTTGTACCACCAAATTAACCTAAGCTTATTTGTGAATCCTTTTTTAATATTCGATTTGAATTATTAGTATATTATCACACTAGTCTAGATAAACATCCAGTCTAGCATGACTAGACTGAATGTTTATCCAGTCTAGTGTCTTCCAGTTAAAGTGAATTAATATTTCGTTGTGAATGTGAAATTGCACTTTATTCCATCAGTTTTGAAAATGAACTTAATGGAAACAGAGTTTATTGGTTAAAAAAAATCAATTTTTAACATTTATAGTAACAATTGTGGTTAAAAATATTATTCATGTGATCAATGAGAGTTTTTCATGAGATATTGATGATGCTTTTAATTGAATTTAGAAATCAAGTGTGATTTTTAGCAAGAATTGATAATACGAAAATTTAATTACTGATGTTAATACTATTCTTAATGAATATAGTTGTGTGATAAGTCAATCTGTGACAAAGTTGATGAAAGCTATTAAAATTGACAGCAATAAAATTGATATTAGTATACATCGCTGGACTCCAAAGAGGAAACACCAAGAATGATCATAGATATCGCAACAAAATATAATTCACAGATAACATATTATAAAAATATCAAACGTGATTAAAATAACAGAAATTTATGAAGTGTTGATGATGACATATTCATTAGTTAGTGAAACGAATTAGTAGTTGTTGACTGTAACCGCTGCCACAATCGTCGGCATAGAATCAAAGTGTCTTTGGATATATTCTTGACAAAGAAGTCCACGCGGTTACTTCATATGGCTAAAGTCTGCCTCATGTATCAGCAGGTGGTATACATCCAAGGCCAGTTGTTATGAATCATAAGTTTTCGATCAGTGATAGTTTGGGCCAACAAAAAACGCCCCTAAAAAATTCAATTTGTTGAGTAGAGTTCTTAAATATTGCATGTCATGTGTGGTAACATTATCTGGATTATGGCAGGTGCCAATGCTAAGGTGATGGGCTCTATCACCTCAGAAATACAGTGCTGGCTGTTTAGAATTGTTGCACCAGCAAGCTTCCCTGTACCTAGCGCTGAGTTGGGTTATACCAGTTAAACGGCAGCAGCCAGGAAGTCTTCGTAATTTCGAGGAAATATCAAACAGAAGACCACGAATACTTCACTCTCTACCCCAGAGGTATCATTTCACTTGGAAGACATTGTGACCAAGACACATTTAACGTTCCCCTGCCGTCTTCAGTGAACTCGACTGATCTTTTGTTAAGCCAGGATTCGAACTTAGTACCTTCTGATAATGAGAACAATGCTTTAGCCATCCAGGTCATTGCAGCCCTTGCTCTTTAGTGTAACAGCGCAGGATACTAGAAATATATGACGGTAAAATTCAATACTAAAGCAAATCTTAATACTAGATGCAGGAGTAGTGTGGTGATGCATAACTCAATAGTTCAATAATCTATTATTTCGGTATTTCAAGACTTGCATCCAAAAAATGCGCAGACATAATAGGAATTCGTCAATAAAGACAACTGATATTCTATTACGTTATCAATGTCGTTATCAAAAAAGTGATAACACAAGCACTGACGAATTTGAGTAAAAAAAAGAAGCAATACAATTCTTGCGGAAATTTCACTCAGTCTCAAATGATGGGCATAAGCAAACATCGAATGACGTGTAACACACTGAATCTGTTTTATTTTTTGTGATCAGCTGAGCAATTCATCATTGTCAATCTTACAATATGACTGTCATCATGTGCATAGAGTCAGTGATCGGTCCAGTCATTCTACCATTTCTTCTACAATTCACCGATTACAGATCCGCATCACAGTTGCTTGGTTGAGTCGAACAAGAACACTAATATCTCTGAAAGGTGATTCAGAATTCCTGAATTCCACTATTCTTCTTCAGTAAAACTCAGACGCTTTGGTAAAACTTGCTCAAAAGACGTTTGATGTCTACAAGACACAGTTAAAATGCTAAAGCCAAAAATTAGCACTAAAAAATTACCTTGTTCAAAACTGTCCTTTTATGTAGCACTTATAAGTGGTATTGAAGGCATAGCTATGTTAATTATTAGCACATCTTACACTTGCAAATGAATTGCGATAATTTTATGGGATTAATATGCTTCATTCAGGATGTTGCATTTTGGATGACCAGACGTATTTCCGAGGCCGTGGTGGCCTGGTTGGTGAGGGTGTCATTCTCGTTACCAAAAGGTTGTTAGTTCGAATACCGGCTTAGACGAAGATCCGTCGTGTTCACTAATGGGGACTGGGACCCGTAAAATCTGTCGGGTCGCAATGTCCTCCATGTTCCCATTCCAAATTAATACCTCTGGGGTGTTTGGAACAAGGCTTTGGGTCTTCACTGGTTTCAATATCTAAATTGGAAGATTCAGATGGTGCTGCCATCTATGAGCCAAAAGTCGTACTTCCACTTTCGTATGAGGGTGCTCTATTCAAAAACGGAAGACGCTCACCCTCTGACTTTATTCGCCTCTTGGCGGGCGGGCTTGGCTTTATCAAGTGTCATTAGAAACAACAACAGAAGTATTTCCTATATGTTATATAATCCGTATTTGCTTAGCATTTTTATTATAGTTTTTACTCCTTAAATATAAATAATGAATAAAAATAATTTTTATTATTAAACGTAAGTATTATTAGTTTGATTTTGATTGTACTTTTTAAAATTTTCTTTAAATTTTTTGTTATATTGAATAGGAACTTAATTTTTTTGTATAAGCATTAAATACTAAATAATTATTGTCTTTCAATAATTCAATTTTTTAAAATTTTATACAAAAATAACATTATAAAAAAAGAAGCAATTTTGCAAAAAAAATTTATAATTTTTCAACAGAATAATAGTTTAAATAATAACAAAACTTAGCGATGCAAGTAAACTTTTTCAAATGATGAATTATGATTGAACGTATGTTATATGAAGAATAAAACTCGCCATATATCATATTATGTCAATAAATTTAAAATTGCTTCTATCTGGTGGATTTTGCTCGTAATTATCTTGTCATACAATGTCAGACAGTATCAATATAAAGTAAATAAATTAAAATGGAAAACATATTTTTTCTGGTTAAATATACGAAACTTTTCTCATATAACTGATGTTAAAATCGATAATGATGTTGTATACAAATAAAATTCACATTTCATTTTGAGTATGGTAATTTTCAAAACATTGAAAGCATATTAACAGTAATTGTGGTTTTCATTAAATGATATTCCAGTATCTTTAAATAAAATCAGAAGTATCGTTATTTTATTTAAATGTGGAATAAATTACTTTTATAAATTTCACCCGCAATTAAATATTTCCTATTTTTTCTAATGCGATATTAGTTGACAATTGATTTTTTTAAAATAAAAATTTATAGGGAAGTATTCAGAAATACAAAATGATTTATTATAATTTTCTTGAATGTATTGTAATAGCTTCATAACAAAACATAATCTAATGAATTATTATCCTGGAGATTTCTGCATATAATAACATCATAACTTTTAATAATTAATGAGATAATAATTTGACATAATAACTTTTTATTGTAAGGATTTTGGGAAATATGTAGTAAATAAAGGTTTTCATTAGCATTGATTTTAATTAATAAAATTAGTTAATTACACATTTTAAGTATTTTATTTAAAATATTCTATTTGTAAGTATTTTAAGTTCCTTAAGTTTTAAAATTCAAACTAAACAAAGTTTAGGTTACAAATAAAAAAGTCTTAGAACAAAGAAACGTATTTCATTTATAAATAATTTGTCAATACTTTTAAGCGAAATGTGTGTTTTATGAAATATATATAAGTTACAACTGTGTGTGTATGTAATTATTTATACCTGTTTTATAAGGCACACTTAATTCAAATTTGGATAGGATTGAATTTTCCAAATTCAATCCTATCCAAATTTTGCAATTAAAATTAATCAAGGAAGCATAGAAAATTTTGTTTTTTTTTAAAAATATAAATAACAAATAAATACAATTGAATATAAAACAATTAAAAATAATTAAAAAAAAACAATAATTGCTACTAATTAAAGCATTTAATGTACAAGGTTTTAAAATAAATCCATATTAAAGTAAACAAAATTTACCAAATTCAGTTCCATGAAATTGGAGAGATTAAAGTTTCAAATTCATCTTTGTTTAGTTCAAAAAATAATTTTGACAAAATTTTTATTCTAAATTAATGCTGTATTCGTATTATTTTGACTTTTTGTTTATCGATAGATTTTTTCTTAAAATAGGATATTGAACAAATTACAGTATACATTTAATCATATTTACATTATCCTAGATATGAATTGATTAAAAATTTTTGAATGAGTTATCTAACTAAAGCTGATAATTTTGAGAACAAATTATTTTGTTATTCAGACAGCAATTCATCATAGATGAGCTAAGAACTACCTTCGAAAAAACTATTTATTGAAAGAGCATGTAATAACTAGGCATTTTTTGAGTTTCCTTCTTGAAGATTATTTAATGATATATATTTATCAAGAAAAAAAAGTACTCTTGGGAAGGAATCAATAGAAAAACTATCCTATTTTTTCCTGCAAAAATATTCTGCGGCAGTTCACATTGTTTGTATGTTAGTCTTTGCTTTTGAATACCGGAATTCCATACGTATTTCTTTTTCCTGTCTCAATACAATAGAAACTACATTTCAGGATGTATTCTGTTGTGTATAACCGGATATTAGATTATTTCTGTCGTAAAAAATCTTTCGCGTGCATCTGCTCGTTTGATATTTTTTTTTATTCTTCTCTTTGAGAGGTAAAAAAAAATGACAAAACTTTCATCACAACTAAAAGTTTTATGTAGATAATATAAAAACAATCGTATGCTGATGCCAATTTAACATTATCAAAAAGTAATTCAAAAAAAGAATTGGTGAAAGAAAGGATCATTTGAATTATGAAAATATGTCCTGTAATCTTGTCGAAATATAATCTTTATTTTGAGGTTTAAATTAATCTAATAAAATGAATATTTAATGTATAATTTATTATAATTATTAGTATAAAGTAAATAGATTGTCTTGAACCTTTGAGATATACAGATATATTTAGTAGTACAACAATACCATTGTGTTAGAAATTTGAATATCCGTTACTAAGGTGCAGATTTTGTACTTGGGTACAGAAAATACTTTTATTTTCAATCATTGCATCTGAATCAACACAAACATATTTCAATTACAAATAATATTGGCAGGAAAAAGCTTCGAAGCTATTGGCAGGAAGAAGCTTTTTTTTTCGTATTGGTTTAGAAAAACTGTAAAATAATTAAATAAATTAAATGATAAATTTGACTATTTTTGTTATATAAATCTTAAAAAAAAAAAAAAAAAAAAAAAAAAACTATGTGCTATATACAACGAAATGATACTAAGGTATCTAAGCAAAGAATACAGAAGTACTTATGAATTCAAATAAAGTTGTATGTAATTTTACAGAAAATACACATTTAATTTGCACAAAATACATTATTTTATTAATTTTTAATTTTTTCAATGGTATTTTGTAATACATTTATCATGCTACATTAAATTATAACAAACATTGATGTAAGTTGGTAAATGATGTGTGAATTGAAAGTACATAAATTAAAATGAAATTTAACGTAAGCTATTTGATAGATATAAAATATTCGAGAATTCCTTTTTAATTTGTATTAAAAGGGGTATCTCCCTTATTATTGCTCAAAGTCATAAAATATTTCAATAATAATATAAGTAGTTAGTAATTTCTAGATAGACAATTAACCATAATAAAATTTTAAATTAGCTATTATAAATGTAACAGAATTTTTTGAAGTAGCATTCAAAATTTATACAAACATATTACATAAAAATTGACATTTTTATAATACAAAAATTTGCATAAAATTCATGAAAACAATTTAAGAAATTTAAGGAATGTTAGATTCAGAATATCTGGTACTTCATTTTGATTCATTAAATATTTTGCAAAAAATTATAATTGATGAAATATATAACTATACAAACACATTCTGATATAAAGCTACATTCCTAGATATGGTGCTATAAATTAAAGATTTTAATACTTCTAGGTATAAGGAATGTTTATTGATAAGCAAAGATACCTATTTCAGAACGGGAAGTAACTTCCGTATAGTTCCGGAAAGTCGTTATCTCCGTCGAAAATGACGAATGAAACTCATTTTATTTTATTTATTTTCAATAAAAGTTTTGATTCAAGAAGTAATGAAAAATGTTTTCTTCAACGTTGTTGAAAGATTGAAATGCACTGATTGGGTGACTATGGTGGAATATTTGGTTTACTCGTTGAAATATAGTCAAAATATACTTTCTTTTTCTATTGATAACAGAAATACGATAGCAGACATATTTCTTCTTTTGTAACGGAAATATATATTTTAAGAATAAGTGTATTCCTTACAACTGACTGAAATTCTAGCATATTTTCTCTTAGGGTGTTGAAATTTAGATTTCCTAACTATATTTCATAAAAAAGTAATTCTTAAAACTAACATTAACTATAATATAAAATATAAGGAACGCAATATATGAACATTTTTTACTTCAATATAAGAAATCAAATTTACCCCATTTAAAAAATTGCAGAAAATTGTGTTGAAAATTATTTTATTTTTAAAGTTATTTCAAATGTTATTTTTGTAAATACTAATATTTTAGTCAATACTGGGATTTATATTCGAAGCAAAATAATGATTATGATTATTGAGTAAACGCATTAATATGAATATCATTTCTAAAAAACACTTACCTATAATTACATGTGATTTAATCCTTAAAACTGTTTTATTTATATATTTCTTAGCTTATTTTACGTGTAAAGTTAAATACATTGTATAAAAATATTAAAGCAGATTTTTAAATTCATATATATTGTAATATTTGGAATTTATGAACATGTAATTAATTTTTATTCTGATAAACTTGAATCAACATTTTAGAGCTAATTTAGTTTGGAAAAGAAATTATTTGTTGTTCAATATTAGCATTGTTGCGTTAGAATTTTTTCATAAAATGTTAAAATTAATTTAATTTTAAAAATAATATTATGAATTCTATCAACTCATTCATAAATTATCTTTAAACCGGAAGCGATGAATATTTCTAATTAATATAATATAAAATGCTCTTTAATGGAACCAAGTCCATAGTTTTCACACTCAGGAAAACGAAAAATCTTAATTTATAAAGTATTTAACATGTTTGAATTTTACTGCTCCTTGATAGAGAATTTCTAAGATTTTTTTTACTGAACAAAAATTTAGTTCTTTGTCTTGCAGTTATAAAAAAAATCTTTGAAATACAACTTTGGAAATATTGTAGTATAAATTTACTTGAAATAAGAAAATTGAAACTAAATATAAATAAGTTGAAAAATGCACTAATACTGTGTCTGAGATAATACAATCGTCTATTATGGTAAATTTATGATAACATAATTTCTGGATCAAGTATAACTTTTTATCCGTAGAAATCTAATATTGTTTGTTATGTTCATTAGATTCTCTACGGACATTAAAATATTTGTCATTAAATATAGTTATTATCAAATTATTTTCAAACTCCAAAATTATTAAATGTGCACTATTTTCCATGTATTTAAAAAAACCTGATGATGCTCACAAATATGGGCGATGACTGAAAGCTTTTATAAGATTTAAATTTAATGAAATATAAGATTTTTTTGGAAAAAAATTAAGCAATTTTAACTGTAATTAAATAACATAGAAATGTTTATTGAATTTTTTATTAACAACTAAAACTTTCATTATTTCTTCAAGAAAAAAACAATTTTTAATTAAAGATGCAACGTTTTCTTACTCAACAATAAAATAGTTTTTAAAGTTTCATGTCTCATAAATATAAATGCTGAAAGATTGTAATAAATTTTCTATTAAAAATTTATTCAAATTTCTTTTTATTTAAAAAAATTATTTTTGGGGGAAGTAACGTCATATTTTACTCTTGCATTTTAATTTAACTATTTTTTTAATAACAAATATTTCCTTGTTCTAAATTTCGAATTTAGTTTCAAATATTCACAAGAGATGGCGGTAGCTTCGAGTGTTACACAAAAGTTGTGAGTAAAATAAATGTACGTGAAATTTGCTTATAATGCGAAACTTTTTATCAAAATAAATAAAAAAATATTTTTGAGTTACAAATGTAATTTATTCACTTCTCGCTTTCATAGTTATAAAAGAAAATTATTCCTTTCTCTTGTTTAGTTGACTTAATGTAATTTTATTTGAAACATTATTTATCAATCTAAAAATTTGTAAATTCAACCATAAATAAAAGTAAAACTTATTTCTGTAGTCGAAAACTTAATGTATATTAATGTCATATAAATACATGATATGTTCTTCAAATTAATATTAATTAATATTAAAATTTCATTTTATTTAAATTTGAAAGTTATATATTTTAGGTTAAAATATTTTGCTGTTTAAAGATCATTTTTATTTATATAAATTATCTTTTTATAACAATAACATAAATGAGAGATATATTTTGCAGTTAAATCGAGATTTATTAACTTAATTTTATTCCTGATTCCAAAAGGTGTGTAATTTCTAGTAGAAAAATTTCATCAAATAGCAATGTTTAAGTAATGGAAGATATAAATCTAGTTATTTTATAGGAAATATATTTCTTACTCTAACAATAAAAATGTTTACTTATTTGATTGTCTAACTTTCAAATTTTAAACCAAATGTTTAAAAGCTCGGACAATGTTCTTTACACTAAAATAAACCACGATGGGTGATGAGGCATGTTGTACGAATGAACCATGATAATGTACTAAAGGAAATTTTCTCTAATCGACTAATACAAGGAATAGAAAAAGATCTAAATTTTAATGGTTAGATTCATTGCAGATGGATTGATTAGCTATGATCACGAATTAGAAGAATTAAATTGTTAAGTCGAGGTGGCAAAAAACATCTAATTCGGGATTCTTAATCCCACTTAAGTTGTGATGCCACCAATGATATAATAATTTTTCAAATAACCTTACAGTAGATTTATATAAAATGAACAAAATTCAGAAATATGAAGAAAAATGAAATACAAGTACGTAATCTTTTACACAATACCAATTGCTAATTATTATTGAAATGAAAATCAGAATTTTCGGCAATTGCTTAAATATAATTCTTAAGAAATTTAGCTCAGTAAACATTATTTCTAATAAATTGATTTAAAAAACTCAGTTATAGAACGAGATTTTATTTCTTTTCATTAAATAATATAAGTTCATTTTAAACATATAATTTGATATTTTTTGTTACTCATATTTGGAAGAAAAATATACAGTGCCTTTTTTTGCAAAACAATACACAGTTGGATTAATTATCAATATGTTATAAGACATTAAAGAATAGCTAGATGACTAGTGAAAATGTTATGGATAAGCATAACTCAAAATGACGTATATGATAATAATTTTGATATAAACATAAAATTTGATAAACATAAGCATATTATTTTATAATATTTTTAGGGATTTTTATAACATGCTTAGCATAAGCATAGAGTTTTATTATTTTCCTTTTACTTAATTTGAATTTCTTATTTTAATTATCATTTTAAATTGTAAATGATAAAACCATGTATCGTTTTTAAGAATAAAGTATAAAAGATGAGATAATAGTTGAAATACAAATAATGGTACCTACATTTCTGGAATTTATTTGTCGTCTTTTCACGTATTATTGTTATTATAAAATTTATATATTGTTGTTATAAAAACATTTGAACTAATAATTATGAAACCACATTATAATAAATAATAATTAAAGTTGATCTAATTTAGTATATTTATTCCTTTGAAAGCATCGGTAAAATTGTAAAATATCTGGCACAATAAAATCGCTTCTTGTAACTGAGGAAAAGGAATTGTAAAACAATTAAAAGTAAAATGATCCCAAAGAAAAAGAAAACAGCTTTAATGAAAAAAGAAAAGTTTTTGATTACATAAATGATTATTTGCTATCCATTTTTTATATAAAAAATATTATAAAAGGCAAGAAAAAAAAAGAAAAAAAAATATTTTTGAAAAATTTCGATAAAGGCTCATTATTTGTTATCCGTTTTTTACACAAAAAAATGGAATCCTCAAATTAAAATCGCTGCTTGAAACAGCGAAAAAGTAATTTAAAAACAATTAAAAGTAAAATGATCCCAAAGAAAAAGAAAACAGCTATAATGAAAAAGGAAAAGCTTTTGATTCTATAAATGATTATTTCCTATCATTTTTTACTTAAAAAAATATTGTAGAAAGCAAGAAAAAAATCCTTTATTTTTGAGAAATTTTGATAAAGGCTCATTATTTGTTATCCATTCTTTACATAAAAAATATAATCGTCAAAATAAAATAACTTTTTGAAACTGTAAAAAAGGAATTGAAAATCAAAAGTAAAATGATCTGAAAGAAAAAGAAAACGGCTATAATGAACAAAGAAAAGCTTTTGATTCTATAAATGATTATATCCTATCCATTTTTTACATTAAAAAAATATAGTAGAAGGCAAAAAAAAAAAAAAAAAAAAGAAAAAACCCTTATTTTTGAGAAATTTTGATAAAGGCTCATTATTTGTCATCCAATTTTGATTCTATAAATGATTATTTGCTATCCAGTTTATACATAAAAAAATATTGTAGAAAGCAAGAAAAAAAAAATCCCTTATTTTTGAAAAATTTCGATAAAGGCTCATAGTTTTGCACGAATTCTAATTTTCTTCTAGAAGTGAATATAAAGAGAACCGATATACCGAGTAGAAATGAGAGCAAATATAAGTTAGGAATTTGTTATGAGAGTATTATTACTCACCTCCCTTGCAGCCTGGAGTCGCCTGTTTTCCTGCTTCCATGACAGAGCTGTGAAGTTCTCGAAGAAATTTCCATCTGTTTCTTGTAACCTGAAAACCAATAGAATAAAAGATAAGACTCAGAGCAGTCAAAAATACTTCAGCGAAATAACGTCGGAAAAGTCCTCCTACTAAGCCTATTTCTCCACAAAAAAAAGAAAGTATTCCGAAAACTCTCCTTCGAAAAACCGATCAAAAGAACATTCTATTTATTTGACATTCTTCTTCAAGATCCTCAAATAGAGTCGCTCTTTTCTGGGGGAAGAATTTTATGGTTCACTCGTGAAATCGTTTGAGATTAACTGAATTTTTAAAATTAAACAGATAAGATTACCACAGACACGTTATTGGAAAATGTTAAGTATGTATTTGAAGATTAGATATTTCCCTTTTCTTACGCATGCTCACTTTATAAGTAATGCTTTCCAAAGTGTTCTTGTTGTCATTTTTAGATGTGTATTCACTACTTGTAAATTTCTTCAAATAATCTCCAATGGCAGTTGTTATTATATCTTTATGAATGCCAAACTGATCAGTAAACTGTAGAACAATAGGAAATAATTCGCAATTTATTCGGTGATATAAATTAATCAGTTAAATGAGATACGCGTGATAAAAATACATCACTTCCTCGAATGCTTTTAGTTTCATTTTTCTTGCTCTTTTTAAAGTTCGTATAACCAGATTTATTTTCATTGATAATTGTTAACAAGAAGTCTATTTATATGAGTAATGATATTTTCATTTCTTTGAAGTATCAGCATTATTGAATGTGAGTCACTTATTCAAAATTATAATCTTCAGTAAAATTTTCTGCATAAATACATTCATTTTTTGTGTGATATTTTCAAAGACTTAAAAGTGTTTCGACTTTTAATTATGGTTTTAAAATATAATTTAATGCGCAGTGCACACAGTTTAATGCACTCTTATTTATAAAATGGAAGAATCCTTACAACATTTTTTCTGATAATGTTAATCTATCTTCTTGTTAAAATTATACAGAATGTACAATTAGTGTTAATTTTTTTAACATATTTCTTAAAAGCTCTTTACCGTTACTATACGTATTAATATGGTGAATAAACAAAAAAAAATACTATTTATCTCTTAAAGCTCAGTTAAAAATTTATGTAAACAAATTAAATATATTCAATTTGTCGATATACAGGAATCTATTCTGTCATTGAACAGATATTTACTTTTATTTTATTTTATTTTTCTATTAAGTTTAATGAAAGTTAGTTCTAAATTACAATTTAATATTCGATAAAAATAAAATTTCTTAATTTTTTCAACGTAATACAGTAAATTTCTCCTATTTACGAAAATGTGCATTTAAAAACAATGCTTAAATGGGTATCAAAATTAGTATGCATTTTAAAAGTGTAGCAAGTTAATAAATAAAAAAAAGTTAAAAATGACCCCTAAGATATTTGTTTCTTATTTCTTTAAACTAGGCATAATAAGGGGTAAAATAATAATTAGAAAAATCTTCATTTGTTGTGTATCGATTGATAATGTATATCGATGTCATCGAATCGTTTCAAGTAGAAATCTGTAACGCAGTGAGAGTATAAATTCTTTTAGGTAACCGTAACATCAGCAAATTCTTATATGAAAATAGTAGATGTAGGGTAACGCCATTTTTTCAGTTTAAGGATATTGAAGATTCTGATGTACAATCATGGTTAACCGGATCAATATATATTGCTTTACAGAAGAAATCTTAATAATTTTTAGAAAGAAAAATAAGCATTGGGTGAATGTTGTCGTAAATTCACCTCAACTTTGTAAGAACATATAAGAGAATTTTGTGGTACATTTATAGTTTCCTAGCCCCAAATTTTTTGTTTTTATTCGATTGACTGATTATGTTAAAATGTTCTCGTTGCTTTACTGGGTGTAGCATAGTCATGAAAGATCAATATTATTTCATTGAAATTAATAATCTTTACTTCAACTTTGTGACCAGAACTAAAGAAATTATTCGATGATATGGTTCTTATATGGGAAAAATCATTCAGCTTTGAAATTTTCTGCATGATATTCAAATTGCAAATTATTCGACATAATACAAATGGCATATTAGCATAAAAGCAAAATATTTGCGACTGTGATAAAGCATTTTCTCAAGGTTTCAAACTACATGTGAAGAGCTGATTTCCCAGTATCTTCAAGTTTAACTTTAAATTTATGTTTTTCACAAATTAAGGAATCATGATGCAGATTTATTTTGTTATATTATTCCATGACTATGGTTGCTACCATTGACAGTTCAAAACCACAATATCACAATATCAAAATCACACATTCCCTTACAAATTCTCAAATGACAAGATTATTTTTGTGATACATGCATTAGAAACTGTATCTTCCCAGGTTTTATCATATAATATGTTTTGTGCGTGCTTCTTTCATTTTATGCAACCATAATTTAAATACATGCTATTTTACTCTGTATTAATTTTTAATTCTTACCCATTTCAGTCTTTTCTTTATTATGAGAATTATTATTTTTTAAGCAATTTTCATTACTAATAATAAATTTTTGTACTTTATAATACTTTTTATGCATCAAATAGCTCAAGTATTCATTTTCTGGAATCGATGAAAAAATACACCAAACTTATCTCCAGAAAGAAAATGAAGAATTCACTTTCGCCATTTTCATAAGTTATTTTTTAAAACAAAAAATAGCAGAGTATCTTACATAGCAACCTAAATTTTATCATTTGATGTGTTTTTCTAGAAACTTAAGTATTAATCTTTTTGAACGAGAGGTATATTGCCAAGATTGAGTACGAGTCTTCTTCCTACTTCAAGAGGTTCTTAGAGAATTTTTATTAGTGTCCCAGTTAGCTGTAATTCTCTTCTATCCTTCCAGCTTGATTGCTTTAATCAAAATTTTTCTTCTGAAGAAAACAGTTCACATTATTTTTTCATTGTGAACGTAAGATGTTCCTAAAAACTCATAGTTTACTGTGTTGATTCGTTGAAGTGTTGTATGTATATATATATATATATATATATATATTATTTTGGGGAAAAAGAAATCCATTATTTTTACGTGAACTTTATGTAACTTCTTTTGGATTCACTTTGTAAAAAGGTTTAAAACAGTTTTCATGTAGATTTTTAGGTCTTGCGCGTTACGACTGCTGACATGCGGTTAACTTCGATCATTTTTGATATTTTATAGATATTTTCGACGATGCTGTATCCACATGCGAGGTGCATCTCTAAGATCAAAAATACCCGAACGGAATCGAAACAAAAATTGTACGTAACTGGTTGTTACAGTCTTATATAGGACGATAAACACCTTTCGCAATTTTAGCCACCCGGTTATCTTTTTCGTCGTTACAAGAGAAAAACGAAAATGTATCGAACTTTCTGTTTGTTGTCTTCCATTTTTAAAACCTTGTACTCGTAACTGA
>JAPDSC010094562.1:21635-41267 GCA_026290005.1 Latrodectus geometricus | reverse complement strand
AAATACAGTTTAAAACGTTATTAAAAGCTAAATTATTAAAATATTAGCTTTATCATAATGTGTTTTCGCTATTAATACAATGAAATAAAACATTCTTTATTTCAAGGGTTTTTTTAAGATTGTACCGTGTATAATAATCCTTCATTTCAAGATTGTAGTAAGCTTTTGATATCATTGAGCAAACAGTCTAAAGTCTGAAGACGACTCAACTACATATGTGAACATGAACATTTTAAAGTAACCAAGTAGACTTCATATTGCTTTTGGGATTGACTTTTGATAAATACTGGGTGACATTTTCCTGTCTTAGGGGAAAAGATCCAGTGGTTCAGTGGCTTCACGTTGCTTCCTGTTAAGCAAAGTGAACCATCTTTGACGGGGGCAGGGATTGGGAGGGTGATCACATTCTTCCTCACTGGGTTGCTGCAGCTCCATGGGTCGGAGTAGTGTCCAAATCTAAATCTGTCAAAAATCCTTTCGATTGGTGTGGATAGGATGTGAAGAGGAGGGTGCCAGCTCAGGTGTGACCTTGTCACCTGATCGTGGTAAAAATCACGAGATGCTTGATAATTGGCGAGCATTCCAAACCCATTAACATTGAGGTAGAATCCGGGATCACCTGCACCGGTATGTATGTATGTGTTTCAAGGGAGGAAACTCTGAAAAATCCCAAGCATCGATTTTGACTGATGTGCATTGAAATAAAAAAAGAGACAATATTTTTATTTATTTAATAATACTTGGGATCATATTCTAGACTTAACTTTCCAAAGAGCGCAGATTAGCTATTAGACAAGGGTGGACTCTACAGTAAAAATTGTACACTTCTAAATGCTGCTCTTCTGAGTAATAAACTGGATGCATGAGGGTTTCTACACTTTCGATAATATTTTTAGCAAAGGAAGTTCATAATGAAATGAAAACAAAAACAAGACAAATTTAGAAAAATAGTAAATTTTTTTGTAGTTTTATTATAAGATTAATATATAAGTTATACACATAAGAATGACTTTATTCCTTCTTATAATTTATAAAAAAATAGTAATGTTAATCACAATTAATTGTTATTCAAAATATTGGTAAAATAATTATAAGAAATAAGCATGTTCACTATACAGTTCAGGTATCAGATTTTTTTTAATATATTTAATGCCAAAACTCTAAGTTTGCATTGAAACCAGCGAAGAGACTATTTAATGACTTTTCTCCTATATTAAGGTTTATTTTCAAATGATGCACATTTTCATAACGCTTAACAAAATATCTTCACATTTTTAAAACTGTTGGTATAAGAGTATTCTATTTCGGGGTCTTTAAACCATCACTTAACTTTTAGCGCGTTTAATTAAAATATTTCCCTTAACAATTGTTAATAAGCAAGGTGTTAGTATCACAGTTACCAAGAAGAACGTATAATTGACCGATTTTGTCTGCTTAAATCTCCATTTTCGTATTTATGGCTGATAAAACTTCCCCTCGATCTTGAAAAAGAATTTTATGATCCCGGAAAGTGCTTTAAATACACTCATTTGGGCAAAAATCCCTTTTTAATTAGACTTTTATTTAATGAATGTAAGGCATCACGCACGAAACTTTCCAAGGTACTTAGAATTCCAGAATTTGCTGCAACTGTTTAACAAAAGCAAATTTCGAGGCAGAGAGTCGAAAACTTTTGACTATTAATTTACGCTTTTCGGGTGATCTTCAAACAAGCGTTAAATTACAACGTTTGACGGTGTAGCAGAATAAAGGGATCATTTGAAGCTTGTACAGACGTTAGTTTCTATTTTTTTTATTTTAGTTTTAATAGAAATTGCTTAAATTGATGAGATAAGATGCCTGTAGGAATGTCTTTATATATGTGTGGAGTTTTAAGATAAATCATTAAGATTGAAGTTGAACTTAAAGGAAAGAGTAATTGACTGAGCTGTTGTAACAGATAATTATTTTTATACAATTATACTTTACAAAATACATAATTGAATTAAAAGTGATGGATTTATTATAAACGAATTGCATGGAAACAATATATATAGTAATGAAATTAGAGAATAATATAAGTTTTTTAAACGGAAATAATTTTCTCAAGGAGGAGCATCTAAAATGAATTCCTTTTGCACTGTTTGGAAGTAAACAATTTATTAAATAAATTATTGATGTATCTTTTAATATTAGTTAAATTTAATATTAATTAAGGGATAATTGAATAAATAAATCTCATGATTAATAAATTGCTTGCTTAAAATAATGATTATATTGATCTTTTTTAAGACTTGAATAAGAATATAGTTTTTGATTTATAATTCAAAATTTTTGTTTTTAAGATGAAGTTTTATATATAAGGGAAGAAACTCAAGAAAATGAAACAAACTTGCTTTGCATTAGAAAAATATTAATAAGCAATAACATCAAGCGTGCTACTGAAGATATTTTTAATTTTTCAGCATTTTTTGATGAAATAAACTTGTTTTGCATTAGGAAAATATTAACAAGAAATAACATCATACGTGCTACTGCAGATAATTTTAATTTTAGCACATTTTTTCATTATAATTAAAAGATATAATTATAATTTTTTATTATCTAGTACTTAATTTTTAAAGAAATATTGTAAGCACTTCTTTTACAAATATATATAAGAAAATCTAAGTTGTAATAATATTGATTATTTTTCCTACATATTTTTTGTTTCAGCTTCACTCAAATTTTGTTTCACTTAAAAATATTTCCTATTTTAATAATGAAATTTTTAAGATTTTAATATTATCAAATATGTAGGAAAATTATTATCTTTGTGATTTTGTCTATTAAGTAATTATCATTTAAATTTTTCTAAGAAGTATTGCGATTCCAAAATTATGTACCTAAATAAAAAAAATATTTATCTAAAAGAAATATACAAAAAATATTTATCTGCGATTAGAAAATAACTTTCCAATTTAACGTTATTCATGAAATAGATTTTCGGTAAAATAAATGTTACGTAAAATTACAGGTAAATATTAAAAAAAAATATAACGGAAAAATCTCCAGAGTTTGAACATTTTTTTTAAAGAAGATCACATTGAGAAGTATCAAAAATCTCACCATTAGAGAATTACAATATTCCAAAAACTAATACATAGGAAAAAGTCTAAGTTTATTGATCTGAATATAACTTTCTTAATTAAAAATATTGCATATCTGTCTAAAAATATAAAGTCTAGAAAGTAAAAAAATTTTGCTTTATATTTCCTGAGTTTTATTTAACTATATCATTCTTCAAAATCCTAATTCATTAAACTAAGATAATTTTCTTGAATAATTAAATTTTGTTAAACCTATACTAAAGGAAATACAGTTTAATTAGCTGAATATAGAGTTATTTCCTTAAGATTTTGGATGTTTCTCTTACATTCGTTATTATCTAGCTTAAAAAAATATATTATATATTTTAATTATATTTAGTTTTAAATATGATGATAAATTGTATAATCATACATCACATATGTGATCCTTTATAAAATTGCACATTTCTATTTATAAAGTTATGAGTAAAGTTATTAAAATTTTAAGTTAAGGAATAGAATACATTGCATTTATATTTTATCAAAAGTTATTTGGAACTAATTATGAATGTTTCGAGGTATAAACTGGAATTTCTTCAAACTTCCAGTGAAAGGCCATTTTAAAAATAAAATATCCAAGTTTGAGCTCCTAACATTTATAACAATATCCTAGAACGAAATTGTATCGAGATTGTTGTTATCACGTTTGGTGTTGAAGAGGTTAAAGAGAATTCTCCATTGATACAATATTTATATCGTTACTAGGCAACAGGACGCTTTATAAGATTCGGGAAAGATTTTACCTATACCCGAGATTGTGACGTACTATAGTGCAAAAGGATACCTTCCAAATGATTTTCTTCGCTGGATCACAACCCATGTTCTACTTTTTAAAGAGTAAAATGAGGCGAGAGATATTCGATATTGAGATTTATATTCTGAAACTCAAAGAATACAGATAGAATTTGTGAAATTTTGTTTCGAAATGTTCATTTTATCCCTAGAAATATTAGCTGCAACGAAGAATTTTACAATTTCATATAAAAATTTAAAATTCTTTTATCCCTGATATTGTATGTGAACAGTCTTCAAGAAATATATTTCATGAATTTGAAATGAAATAACTTTAAAAGAACGATCGAAATAAAAACAAAATAAAAAACGTTAGTGTTGAAATAATTTAGTTAGAAAATTTGTTTAATGGCATTAAATTTTTTTTTTAACAAATTTTATGATAGTTTATGTTTGGCAAATCAAAAATTCATAATGATTTTTCACACTTACATACTCACACACACATAAAATTTCATGCAAAATATAAATTATACTGAGTTTGCTGTTTTTTCTTTAAAACGATTACTATTGACGCACGTTTTGGCAACAATTTATATTGATTATATAGTTCTAGCGTCAGATTTAAATGACTTCACGAAGATTATGTTTTATTCAATTATTTTGTAAACTATTAGTTTATGCTATTTTATTTCAAAGTTAAAGAATGCAGTTTTTTAAAAGAAATATTCTAGTTCTTAATGAGTTTTTCACATGAATAGAGAACATTAAAAGAATAAAGACAATAAAGAGAATTTTAGATTCAACAGAATGACAATTTACTTGTTGAAGCATTTTTGTTTTGTAAAATATTACAGAATATTTTGTGAGTTATTATTCGAAAACATTTTCTTTTCTTTTTAGAAAAGTAATAACTTTTCATGAAAAATTACAGAAAATGTAAACATTTTATCAATGAAAAACTCTGTTACTAAGAAAGGGAATGGTAAAATTACTTGAAAGTAAATAGTTTTTTTTATATGTTTGGAAATATTATTATTCTTATGGAAAATATTTCCATGATGATACAATTTAGTTTTATTTTTTCATGAAATATTAATCTACAAAATTGAAATACAATTATCGCTTTTTTTTCCATTTTGTTTTAAAAATTTTTTAACAGCTTTATATAAAATAAAATTTTTGTTGGATTCGCTACCATCTGGCCAATTTATATATAAACATACATTTCATTTTTATAGTTACTTTACTCTAAATTTTTATTGATGATGTAATTCAATAAATATTCTAACATTTTTACAACAAAACTGAAAGTCTTAGTATAAAACCAGTAACCTTGTAGTTCCTTTAAGTTAATTAACAAAATATTTTAATTGCCTTTTAGAATGCTTATAGGTTCGATTTATTTTTATTAATTAAAAGAATGACTTATAGATGTTGTTGACACATGTTCTAGTAAAAACAATCTTTAAAATAGGAAATTATTCGAAAAGTTGTTATTAATAAAAGAGTTTTCTTAGAGTCATCTTTTAAGCAGGTTACTGTCGCATGTCAACAATTTTCAATCTCTAAAAATATTTCCTCTTGATTCTTGTAACTGCTTAAAAAAACAACTTTTAACTGTAGTTTACGCTTTAATATTGTCGTTAAACAAGATATATATTAAAGTTTTTCATTATTTTCACATGTTTGCAACAGCACCATGTAATTACTTTTACCTTATTGACGTTCAAGTTTGCTCTCTTCGTAATTGAACAAATCTTTTTCAAACTATTGTAAAGAATTTAAGCATTAATATTTCTAAGAAAGAGCTTTTGACGTAATTCACTGTTGTAGTATTCATTGATTAAAATGCACCTTTCTTAAGGTGCACTATTAAAATAATTGCTTATTGTAAAATTGAAACTATTTTTAGAATAGTAACTTATTATTAAAAATCAAGATTAAATTTGAATGTATGCTATTATAATGTACGCTATATATATTACGCACATATTCCATGTGTCAATTCAATGTCAATTCAATATTCGTACATGTCAGTATTACGCCAATATTCTTACATATTATAAGCATTCGATTCTGGATATAGAAATGAACTAATATTTTCTCTTGTATTAAAATATTAAATAAGATCTTTTAATTAAAATATGATTACATATTTTCTTTAAGTGTATAATTTTGCATAAATTTACAACAAGTATTAATATTTGCTGGTTTAATTGGCACGTCTTATTTTTATAGGTTAAACTGTAGATTTTCTGTGATTTTCAAGGAATGCCTATGTGAAAGACAATAAATAGATTCATTTACAATATTTAAGTATTGCTTAATATTTTAACATTATGGTTAGTTTAATTATTACAGCAAAATATCAAGAAAGCAAATATTTTAATGTAAAATCAAAATTATTTTAGAATAGAACAATTCACTATTAGATAGTTAAGTACAATTTTATAAAAAGATTACTTTTAATGTTGTTAAAATTTGTGTCTTCATATAAATGAGAAAATCTTTCATATAAGTTGCTTATAATTTTTTTTACAAGAAATATATCCTATTTAATTTTTGAGATTATATATTTGGCCCAATATTTATTTTTGATTAACAGGGAAAATGATTATTCCGTAAAAATAATGATCAAACTATTTCTAGTTCATTTCTTTTTTTTGTTAGCTTGATTCATATATTTTTTATGATTAAATATTTTAAGCAATAGCTTTTCTTTCTTTCGTATATAAATGAGAAAAGCCATGGTTCGTTTTAAATTCTTTCTACATTGCAAAAATATTATCACCAAATAAATTTCTAATTACTACTTTCAATTCATTTTAGAACTCTCTATCACCACGAATTTACAACTATTACGTTTGTACTTTCCGAATGTAGTTCTCCTTCAAGAATTTATCTAAATACTCCTTTTAAATTTATATAAAATTAAAATCATGCATTGGGATAAATCAATAATACATTTCTTTTTGTGATTTACCTTCATTTGAATATTTTAAATTCAGATTTTGGGAAGTCTGTAAGTGCTTAGCGGGAAACTATACTATATGCTGCAAGTTCTAAGAAAATAATTTAATTATTTTCTACAAATTCGTAGTAGTTCTTCCTTTTAACAAACAAATTCCAAATTTTATTTTGCAATAGACTCTAAAAATGTCAATAATCTGTTAAGTGCTAGTTTCACATTATTTAAAAAATATTGGAGAATTATAAAGGAGCATTATATGGTTATCAAAAATAAGAGTTCCTAAATATGATCCTTTATAATTCTCCAATAGTTTTACTGCGAGTTGTTATAAAAAAAATAAAAAAGTACTTTCAATAGCTTATTTCATATGTGTTCAGTTTTTTTTAATACTTTATATAGTTAAAGTGTTAAAAAACTGAGTATACATGAAACCAACTATTGAAAGTACTTTTTAAACTTTTTTATAATAAGGAGCAGTAAAACTATCGTTTCGTGTAATGTTAATTGTAATGACTAAATTAAATTGGGCAACTGTTAATTAAATAGAGAATAATTTAAATTTAAATACCTTAAGGAAAAAACAATTCGTTAAGTAATTTACTGAGTGCTTTCAATATTTGCAAACTTCTTTTCCTTATTAGTTAAATAAGTAATTTAAAACTCAGTCAGTCAAAATTTTACATTACTTATTGAAACTAAAATTAAGGTAATAAATTATGTATGTTTTAAACATTCCGCTTTTCCTTAATAAATATTATAAATGAGTATTGTTATATGAATCTTTGAAGAAAAAATATTAGAATAGTTTTAAATGCTTTTTCCCTAATATGACTATTTTATAACCTCAATTTTAACATCAAATCAGACTTATCAATTTCACACATGTCCAAAGATGTACGAATTACAAATACATTTACACATATAGATGCACAAACAGATAGATGCACAGCAAAGCCGAATGTATGTAGACGTCCCATTGATTTAAAAAAAAGTTATTTATATTTATAATTGATCATTGTTTGCTTCCATAATTTTATTATGAAGCTAAACGGTTAAATTATACCTGATTTACAGTGTTAAAAAATTTATCTAAAATTTCAAAGTTTTTCTACCGATTTTTAAATTTTTATATAGTGTTTGGTTAAGGATTATAAAAAAATAATTTATGTTACAACCACCCCCAACCCCCACCCGGCTACACCCTCCCACACACATATGTATGTATGTAAATGAATTACTGTCTGATTTAAATGAAAACGACTTTTTAATCATCGAATTCATTTAATCAACTTTTAATTTCATTTGATCCTGTATATAAATCTAAATAAAAAAAATCAATTTAGATTAATAAAGATTAAAATAAAAAATTAAAGTGAATGTATCGTTTTAAATGCATTCAAGCAAGCATTGGTGTTGTAAAACGTAAACTTTTCAATCCATGTCATATCCACTTTTTAAGTTTTGTTATAATGAAAATTTTGTTACGTAAAACTTTAATTTAATTGGAGAAAACAATGATCATTTCACATGAATGGTTAATTTAAAAATTAAAATTTTTAGGTTAATAATATTGGAAAATCTAGTAATCTCTACTATAATTATATACTTTCTTACTTAAAATAATCATTTTGCATATAAAGGCAATATATTAATTTTTAAACATATGTAAAAAAATTATAGATTTTCAATGCATAAAAATGTTTACAAAGTTTTTAAGTAATTCATTCAATTTCACTAAGTCAGTGAATTGAAGGTAAATTTGGAAACAAGATGAATATACATAAAATTATGATCATTTTTTAATTACAAGTTTGGATTTATATTTGTAGAGTGCATGAATTTAATGCATAATTTCACAATTCTTTGCAATGTAAATTTGAAATATATTAACTAAAAGCACCATATAAAATGATGTAGTAATGAAATAGAATTTATTTAGGAATATATTATTTAAACTTGTTAAATTAGCCACTGACTATCTTTTAAATAATTTAAAAAGCAAAATATACAGCTATTTATTCTATATCTACTTTCACTAATGCTTTTTAAAATCAAGTATGTTATGATGCTTAGAAAGTATATGTTTTGCTGTTCTGAAAAAGATTTTAATTTTATTATACCTATTTTTATTGTTTTGCTTCATTTAATTTCAATTTTGAATAATTTTTTATCATAAACATGTAAATTGTTTACCATTTGTCTATATTTTTCTGCAATGTTTCATTGAATGAAACAAACAAGAATGCAATTTTATCAAAAAGGAAGAAACCAAAGTAAATTAAACTATCATTTATAGGTCTAAGCAACGAAATGTAACACAATTGTTTTATTTAAAAATAAATCTTATAAATGTGTCTTGCGGTGGTATGAGAAATTGAAAAGTTTAGATGCTGCCAGGTATGCTATTCAATATTTTATAATTTCATTTTAATGTTGTGAGTGTTGTGTGATGTTAAAATGTGAGTGTTGAGCAGTATGATACTTATCTAAAGGGAAAAACATAATCATAATATCACTGGAAGGCAATTTCTGAGAAAATTTTGAAACTGTAACCTTAACTGATGTGTCAAAATACATTAGAAGTTTTTGTGAAAATTTTATACGTCCCACTGAAATTAAAAAAAATGATGTATTGCAATATATGTTAAAAATATTAACCATAGAAGAAAAAAATATCCTAATGGCAAGGCAAGTCAGTTGAAAAATTAGTTAGATGTCAAAATCTGCTGGAAGTAATAACTTTTTATTACAATGAAAATCTATTTTGTAGACATTACGTTGGAAACTTTAACATGGCATATATTTTTACCATTATCCATTTTCTTTAGAGTTTCATTTCTTTTAAATTACGAGTTCTTTCGAAAGGTGAAACAAAAAAATGAGATTTTTAAACAGTTATTTCTTTTGTGTTACACGCTACTGATGCTTCAAATTGGACCACAGAATTTTTCTAGAATTGCAGAGACGGATCGTAAAGTGAAGACTAAAAGTAGGGTCGTTAAATTAGATTTAGAGTAGGGGAATAAGAGCAAGAAAATATTCCTTTCTTTCAAATATATTTCTTTAGGAAACTTTTATTTCAATTTTAAATGGAATGTATAGCAAATTAGAGCACTGTCACTCCTATTTCATTTAATTAAAAAGCGTAAAATTTGATAAGTTTATATTGATATTTTTAAGCATGAAATTCATTAAAGCTCTATATTTGATGGGGTAGCTTCAAGATATTAAATTTAAGGTTATCAGAATAAATTTTAAAATAATTTATAATGTTATGATTAAAAAAGATGTTAAAAATTCCATTTATAATATTTTAATTTGAAATTCATAAAAATTGCATCGATTGAGATAAATGGGTAAATATTTTTATATACCTTTAGAATTAGTATATTATAAGTAAGAGACATTAATTTATTTTAGTCAGTATTTTTCTTTAGTATTCAATATAGTTTACTAAAACAAGAAACATTACACATTTTATACAAAAATAGAAAAATGCTTATAGTTAATGATTTCATATAAACAAAAGGCATAATTTTAGATATAATCTAAAACTATTCACACAACTGTAAATTTTGAGAGACTTTAAAGGTCATGGTGATGAAGTGAATAAGTTTATTCACTTAAATTAACTTTTTTTTATTTATTACCATCAATAATAAATAAGTTTTCTCACTTGAGTTTTTACTCCAAATGGCTGATGAATAAGATTGAAGCGATTCTGATGATTCCTTTGTCCCTAGAAAATTTCCGTAGGTTGAAACTCAAAACAATAGCTTTAGTAACAAAAAATACCATTCAAAAACACTTTATTTTAACAAAATGGTCAGCAAAGATCCAAAACATTATGATCACCATACTGTTTGATAGTGAGTATCCTTGATGAAGGAAGGAACGTGACCAGAAAGAACGATTAACTATATCGCAGAGAACGTGAAGTGTCATTCTTATGATAAGGTATGTCATAAACTATTGATTTACTTCGACAAAGGAACAGACTGGCTAACACTCAAAATGAGTACCTCGAAAACTATCCTATTCATAAGTGTTTGATAGAAAATTATCCGATGTTGGATGTAAGCACATCATTAACGATTACAAGGCATCAGATTCCTTTCCACTTTATGAAAATAGATCAGCAGCAGACTGTGTCTCAAATTTGGATGGAATACAAAGTGGGTCAAAGTATAGGCATTTCTAAGCACATGATTCATTGATGCTTGTGATTATCTGATATCAATCTTATTTAACAAAGAAGAATCATTTCCATCATCATGGGTAGTTAATGATGTATGGATATTTAACCATGCTTTGTCTGCTTTTTGTCTCATTATTATTAATATAACTTATAATAATTAGCGATCAAGAGAGAAGTTATGCAATTACGGATGCCGAGTTCTTAGGCTAACACAATCTAGTTATTGAAAAGACGCTTTGTTCTGTAACCTTTCTACTGTTACACACAAGTAATATAAAGAATGATGCTTCCTATTTTATACAAGCAACGTGTACTATTTGAAACATTCACAATATTTGACTACAAGAATTTTACATCATCAATTTCCTATTAGTGACAATGGTTATATTATTTTGACTCTTTGGTGTATATTTACGCATGTATTTGATAACAAATGAAATTTCTAAATAATTTTGTTTTAAAAATTGTATATTAATCATAAAGTGATTCAATTCCTTTCATGAAACTTTTTTGATACTGTTAAATTTGGATACTACTTTTTAAGTTGTTGTATAAGAAACAGAGAATATTTCAATGGTCATAAGAAACAAAGTACATTATTGTTCACTTTATCATAAATTCACACAAGTTATTGAAAATCTACATTTCCAGTTATTTTTTCTTCATCTTTAGAAGTAATACACTACCGAAATTTCCAGCAACAGCTCGTAAGGAATGAAGTTCATATTACCCGTCAGTGGATACCTGCTCACCTTGCTATTCACCTCAACTTGTCATGTGTGTGTTGACGTATTTTTTGGAACGAAAAGTTATCAATTCATATTTAAATTATTTTAACTAAACAAGACTGATATCTTTCTACTTTCTATATTTATGACTCTCAAGTTAAATGCTTGAAAATAATTATGATTTCTTCTCTTGTGAACATAAACATGGGTATTATACGTGAAATCTTTTTTTTTTGTAAATATTTATTATATAAATGATTCTTAAAAAAGTTATTAAAATCACAATACTTTTCAAAGTATAATGTGTGTTATATTAACCAAATTAAAAAAAGAAAGAACAGCATTCTTTCAATGCATTGTCACAAACATCTATTGTCAAAATGTATTGTGTTATATTCATAAGAAATATTTACCCATTGTATTTAAATATGAATTTATATAATACCATGTTGTGGGCAGCGTAACTGCTCAAAGCTGGTATACATTCTCCAAAGAAGGATATTTTGAAGAAGTTTTAAAAATAGAAAATAAACCATGATTATTTGCTGAGAGAGAAAAATCACAAAAAATATAAAACAACCACTCTTAGAAACTCAATAGTTTAAAGGAGACATATAATACCCATTTTACTTTTATTTAACTGTAGTTGTGTGGAATTTTGAACGTTTTATTCTAAGAATTGAAGTTTAATCATTCTCTATCATAAAATATTCTTAAAAATATTCTGCATAAAAACCAGAATAACTTTAATAATATTTAAGCTTTGCATTAAAAATAATTGTAGGCATCTTTTTTGCTACATGAAAAACAAAACTGTTACCTTGAATTTATATACTGGAAAGTCAATAAAAGAAATTTTATATTTATTCGTTACAAAAAATATAATCTAAGTTTTCTGAGATGATTGTTAGAAAAATTTATAGAAAGTGGAATACAGAATGATTTATGACAAGACAAATAATTTCTTATGTAGTTTATTTGGAGAAGATTTTATTACTAAGTTCTTAAAATAAAATGAAGAATATGTGTAACAAAGCTGATGGGTTTCCTGTTATAACTACTAATTACTTCTAAATCATTCTTTTGCATGTCAAAAGATGAGACTAAATCAAGAATTTGCGTTTTGGTCGCTCTTTATTCATTCTTCTTGAAACAAGTTTCATTCATGAAATCTGGATGTATTTTCTTTATATTTTATGCAAATTATGTGACACTCTTTGAATAGTAAAATAGAACCTTTAAAAACTAGAGAAATATTCTTTTTATTGTAATCAAAGACCTTTTTAATTGCCTTTAAATTGGCTCATAAAATATTTGCAATGAGTATTTCTCTGTAAATTTATTCGAAATATATTTTTTGTCATTTATGAAAAAATTAAATATTTGTTTTTATTTCAACAAAAATTATATTTTTTTTATAGTTAAATATTTAATATAGTTAAATATTTTTTATAGTTAAATATTAACTTACTTTTACAATAAACTTCTTTAATGGAAGCAATTACTATTATGTGTAATTATAATTTTTGTTTTAATTACAATTAAAATTTATATTATATCTGTTAACGTTAGTTAAAAAAATATTGATTTGATTTTGTTCATAACATGCATTTAAATGTGCATTATGTATAAAATTTCTTTTGCATGATAAAATGAATTCTGTGCTTTTTAAGTAAAATTATTAATTTCAACACATTAATGTAAAATTGGTTTATTAATAGTCTTTTCTGATTACACATTTCAAGCAATAATTTTCTACATGATTGGCACGTTAATTGAAACATTTTGAGGTTTTATTTGATAGCATGATTATAATAAATTTACTTTTAACTACTCTTCACTATAGTTTCTTTAAATCCTTTTATGAAAATAATTCATTTAGGGGATCAATTTCAGAGGATACTTTCTTAAAAAGAAAAGAAATGTTTTTTAAATTTTATATCTCCTGTCATCTCCGATCAAGATAAACTCTGAAGCGATGATAGTTTTCAAAGTTTGTTCAGGTTCAACTAAATACTTGTAAAAATCAACTGCTTTCTAAAGCTATATACTTTTGGAAGAAAACGAAGCGAAAGGATAGAACTATAAAAAAGCTATAATCGATGAAAGAAAGAGAAAAAAATATACATTTTTTTTGTCGAGCTTTCTTCAATCGTAGGAGGAAGGTGCCAATCAAATGAAGAAAGATTTTCTAACTTTTAAGAATTTCATCAGGATTGGTGACAGTCGAAGGGTTTTTATAAGACTGTTGAGAAATTTCGAAACTTTCTAAAGAGTAAATTTTTTGAATAAATTGTTAAGTTTAGTTGCATTGCATAAAATCAAAACTCAGGCAAGTTGGGAGAGTTCAAACGAAAAAGGCGTTTTATCATAAATAAATCACCTTTAAGAATTTTTATGATGTTTATAAAATTGCGCATTTTAAATCAGTTTTATTAATATAGTTGGGAAACAGAAAAAAGTTGTCTGGGCAATAAATATGAAGACATAAAAATCAATTGCATTCTAATAGTGATAAGAATTAAATATTCCTTTTTAGAAATGGAACGAATTTTATTCCTTTAAACAATTAGAAGTAAGTGAAAAAAAGAATCAATAGGAAATTTTTAAAATAAAAGTCACAAAAGGAGAAAATAATGAAAAAGAATTCTATTTTTTTCGAATTTCTAGTGAGGGATCAATGCTCGAAAATTTTTTTTTATCTCACAATAGAAACATTAGATTTCAGCAATAGTTTGGATTTGTCCTTCAACCCGAAGTGATGGTTCCAAATACCATTCCATTCCTTTCATATGTCTTCATTATTCCCTTCTAACAAACATGTCTAGTTTTATAAGCGAAATGCTTTATAAATTTTATATTTACTCTGCTCGTTAAAGTGAAGTAAATGTAAGAGATCATCACAACATTATTGATCTTTAACACAAGACATTTTTAGTCTTAAAATAAACACAGTGTAGTTGTGAACTTATGATATAACTTTAAATATGAAGCTCGTGTACATTAAGTGTACTAAACTTTGAGATGAAATTTAGATATTTTATTAAACATTCATGGTATATTAATGTTGATTTAACATAATTATACATAATTATTTCCTTTTATTTGTAAAATTTTCAGAATAGCTACACATAAATTTGTTATCAATACTTTAATTTACAATCAAAAGTATTGTAATCTTACTATTACTTCATAAGAAACTATATTAAATTTTTTATATAATTTATAATCTAAACTAAATGTATTGCAACATAATAAATTTGTTAAGTTAGCTGTAATATAAGTATTCGCCAAACAGTAAAATTATTTAGTTAACTCTAACTAATTTAATAGTTAAGGCCAACGGGGATGAAAATTACTCCATTTTGGAAGAGTAGTTAAAATTAAACTTGGAATAAAAGTGAATAAAAGTATAGTTAATTTGTTATTTTAACAAGATTGTTATGTAAAATTTTCTTATTCTATAAATAATGGGATTAGTTTTAAAACAAATTTTAGACTTAAAACACTTAATCATTAATTACTAAGTTTTTAAATCATTGTGATATCAAATGATATATGCATAATATAAAAGATAACATTTTAATCTATACTTATTTTTGGTAAACTTAAATTTTAATTTTAAATTTTTATCATAAATTTTTAAAGATTAACTAAATAAAGTCTAAAAAGGTTAAGATGTGAAGCATTATCTGTAAAAAATGTAATATTTAGTATTCTAAAATGATTCGTAAGTATTTTAAATAATCACGGCCAATAAAATCATCACAAAAGCATTGTTTATTAAGAAAAACATTTATACAAACTGTTTTCAATATTTTCTTAATAAACAATATCTTCAAAAGACAGGTAAAATAAAGTTTTTTTTTGGATATTTAACGAAATGCATGTTAAACATTTTATTAGTGGGAATCATGAATTAGTTCAATCATGAATTAGTTATAGACAATGAAAATGTCTATCATGAATTAGTTATAGACTATGAAAATGTTTCATAATGAAATATTAAATTATTATATTTTAATAAAATATTAAGAAAATTATCTTGTCAGATTTTAAATTAATATTTCATTAAAAATATTTTGAATTAATAACTGCATATTTAAAGAAAATTAACAATGACTATAATTCTGCATGAAGTGAATGTTTTGTGAAAGTTAAATTTCTTAAGAATTTATTGCTATATTTTTATTTTTCTTATCATTGTTAGATAAGCATGCACTTAATCATAAAATATATACTTTTATTACAATAATTTAATATAATTTCAATACATTAATAATGATTATGTTTAGCAGCACAAATATGATTAAAAAAATTATTGTTCATTTTGAGTTAGGAGAGAAACATTTTTTTAATAAACTGCATGAAAAATGATCTGAACATTATGATCATGATACAGACTTTTAGGGTTGTAAGTCAATTGCTAATACATAACATTCTGAACTGGAACAAAATTTTATGATAAGATATAACAGAATGTGAAAGATGCTCTTATATTTTTGCATTTACATTATTCCAAAAGCTAGAAAAGTTAAATAATAAGGAGATTCTTTTGTTTATATTTTCTAAATTAAATGTTAAAACAAAAATTGGAGCCAAAGCATTATGTAATCATAAACAGAAGAATCTCGGGTTAAATATTTTTATAACTTTAATTATGGTCAATGTGATTTTGGGTACGGTGAAGGATTGGATTTGTCAAATTTTCTTACCACTTAAATTTTACTAAAAAAATTAAAGAATGTCTGTACCATGCACGGGAGGGAATACAATGCTAACGACAGTTTATAGGCTTCAAAACATTTTAAATATGTGCTTTAACGATATTAAAATGTGTGTCTGAAAATTTCAATCCCATACTGAGTTAAAAAATTTTATCACAATACAATGTAATGATTGATAAAAAGTAATAAAAAATCCTTTACTTCAGGATTCATATTAAATGAATATATAACGGTATTAAATTTTTGCTAATTATATAATTTTTTTGATTTCATTTAGAATTAAGAAGGTCTGTTTTTAAACACTATTTCGGCTCAATTTTATATACTTCTCTATTAATTTCAGAACAAAATATTTATTAACTTGCAATATAAATGAATAAAACTGATTAAGAAATAAAATAAAAAATTTAGCATAAACTTATTTTACTAGTAAATTTAATAAAGTTGTATGTTTTAATATTTATTTAAAAATAAAAATTAGAAACTTTGTTTGTTTTTTTTAACCAGTAAACTAATTACGTTGGCAAGATTATATAAAAATAACACACACATTAATAAATTCTTTTACTTACTACTTATAATTTGTAGAAAAATATTAAAAATGATTTTAAGAAAAATATAATTTTTTTTAAAATTAATTAATTAATTATTATTTTTAAAAAATAAGGATACAAAAACGAATATGAAGTAATTTATTTCCAGTTTTGGAGCACTTTCAACAATTTTTTTACATTTTAGTTTTCTTTGAATCTATACATTTATAGATCTCTTTTTCTTAAACGCCCAAGGAAAATGAAATTCAAATGCAGTAGTTTATCGAACTTATTTTATTTGGCCATTTTCTTCTTCAACTACAATTTCATTTCAACCGATAATAAGAACTATCCAAATGTAAAAGAGAAAAATAATAAAATATACAAAAAGATTTGAATAGAAGTTTTGTTTTCGAATCTTCTTAAATAAATAAAAAATGTACCTTCACTTTTGTTTGAGAACTATTTTAAGTTTTAACGATAAAAGAAAATATTGCTTTGGAAAATAAAAGAAATCAAAATCGATTTAGAATAAGTAAAAAGCTTTGGGGCTGTTGTTTGATTTTTCATGTTTCTTAATTTTTATTCTTTTATTCATTTTTAAGAAAATTTGCACTGACATTTTTTATTCAAATGTACAAATATATACAAATTTAATATTTCCATTACATGATGTCAGAAGAGTTTATGAATATTTCCCTATGAGATAAGGGCATTAAAAATGAAAACATCACAGGAAAAATAGAATTATTTTTGAAATAAAATATATTTTTGTGCTTAGTTTCTTTCTAATAAAATGTTTTCCAATCAAATTGTATATTTTGTAATTACAATTGGGATTACACACATTTTATCTACTGATATAAGTGAATAAGATTTGTAACAAGCATATTTAAAAGCATCAATATCTAGTTACTTAAATTTTAAATTTCTACACACGCAATGTTGTAGATTAAATAGAAGTAACAGTGTTTTAGCATGTGATAAAGTAAATATTTTTTATAAGGAAATGTACCTATCCGTATAAAGTCAAATTTCCAGAAACTTCGAAATCAAACCAAATGAAAGAATAAAATTTTCAGTTTCAAAATATAATTTTTGAAATTATTTTCCTCTAAAGAAATACGATTTTTATGTATCACTTTTATTAAAATATATTTGCTATGAAAAAATAAAATTATTGTATCATTTTCAGAAAAAACTGAAAAATATTTTAAAATATACAAATAAGCAAATAATTGAATACATTTAAAATTAATTTAATAATTATTCAAAAATGTAAATTTAACAAATTAGAGAGTTTATTATTGAAAATTTTATAATCGATTGTATTTATAAAATTATTTATAGATTATCTAGTATATATTTTATATTTTTATAGATAATTACTTAAAATGATAACATAAAATTTCAAGTTATTTGACAAGATTATCTATCTGGAATATCCAATGCAGTGTAATTTGATTTAAGGATAAAAATTTTATTTAACCCTTTATAAATTTCATCTTAGTTCAACATTGCTTGTCAATTTTCATTAATTATTCTTGCAGTATGATATCAGCTTCTTTGATTAATAAAGTAACCTATGAGATATATGTAAAATTAAAATTTCTCATTGGATTGAAATTCTGTATCCTTTTTTGAAATATAATTTAAAACTGGCAACTGTGTTTCTGATAAGTTTAAGTTTTCAAAACCAATGTTTGAATCGTCACTATTACGTATTTATTAAGTTTTTTGTTTACTATCAACACTAAAATATTTTATTCAATTTAGTATATCACTATTTTTATCAATTTTTCAGGTTTGGCTTCTTAATTGTAACTATACATTATACTTTATGATAAAATTTTTTAAGCGTTTTTCAAAATAAATTAAACAATTGTATTCTCAAAACAATTTCAAAATTATGGCATTTTACTTTGAATAGATAAAAGCCCTGGTGTTATAGAAATTGAAAACTTTGAATCTCTAAAGCTTCTACTTTTGTATTCCACAGCAATCTACATAAAATCTATAAAATCCACAAAAAACATGCAAGTATTAAATCATGAACTATTTAGAGCAGAGTAATATGAAAAATTGAATATCCTAGTCAACTATAAAAAACACAAACTGAGCTCTTTTAATATGGTTTATGATTAATGCTTGAGAAGCACCATTCTTTCAAAACGTTACCTAATAGATATAAGCTTATGTAAATCTTGAAAGAAAAAATAATGATCTGAAACTTCAAATGATTAGTTTACTATGATTTTGAAGGAAACTGAGAAAATAAATGTTTCTTAAATAACCAGTTTTTCTAAGGTACTAGATTAATAATATAATAACATCATCTATATCGATTTCAGAGAAGAATGTCGGAATTTCTTAGATGATAAATCTGGTATTCTTGCATCATATGTCAATTATGTAGAAATATTTTCGACATGTAGTAACTTCTTGTTCCAAATCATTTTATCATTGAGTCAACAAAAGACTGGGTGACAATTTGTTTGCTTACACCAATGCAGGGGAATCTCTTGATAAGGAGAGGTATTTGGTGGAATTGACTTGGAACAATTCTTCTTTTAACGTATTCAAACAGTGACAATGGCCATTTATTTATAACATAATGTACAATAAATGACCCT
>JAPDSC010094562.1:0-10344 GCA_026290005.1 Latrodectus geometricus | reverse complement strand
AACAAAGTTTAACATTAAGCAAATTTTAGGCTTTGTATATCGTGACGAAATATGTTTACAGGTTCAATATATTCAAACATATCTAGAAACTATAAATGTGAATCTCTGCCTTTCCTTCAAAAGTTCAAATTAGGATGTTTCTAACAAACACCTTATTTCCAGCCTATCTAGACATACTTCCGATTTGCTATTGTTCGCTGCATGGACACTCGGAAGCCTTTTCTGCTTCCGCACAAAAGAGGAAGCACTTCCTATTCATAGATCGTAGTCTTGTGGAAGAAAAATGTACTCTCCCAAAGAATCTTTTTTTTCTCACGTTTTTCTTGAATATCTCTGAATGTTCATTGTTCAAATGTGAGAGAATGAAAAAAAAAATAAATGCGAGCTTCTTTCCATGTCTGTGTTTTTTTTTTGTCAGGGTGATAATAAATGGAGTCTCGTAGCATTAAATTATAATTTACTTTTTTGACGTTTTTTCTTGTATTACAGAGACATGCAGCTTTATTTTGTGAGAAATTAGTTGAGACTTCAGCTTGACAAATTTTTCAAAGAAACAGATTTTTTCAAGAGTTTATAGGAAAATTTGAAAAATAAAAATTTTGAATTATACTTATATATGTTTCAGCTACATTTAAATATTTTTTGCTTTTTATATATTTAGAAATATTTATCATATTTAAAAATTGGTAATACATAAAAGTATTTGTATCTGTCTCTCATTCACTGATCCTTCTTATATATTTATCATTTATTTTTATGGATCAATTTTTAAGCATTCGTTAAAATGAGAAATTTGATAAGTTGATTTTTTTTATTTATTTGAAGGAAATTTTAAATATCGTAAGCAACTTTAGCTTTAAAAAATCATCTCAAATTTTCTTATTTAGCAGAAATAAAATGTTACTTTTATTTTTTACAGATAATAGCACAGATATTTCAACGTACAGAAAATAAAATAAATAAATATATTTTTGTTAAAATACATTTAATCCCTCATTAATAAACGTCTTTAAATTGCACCAATTTTAAAGGAAGTTCGTATATTTTTTATTAAAACAAAAATAAAAAATACAAATATGTATTCAAACAATCTTGGAAAATACACTTGTATCAAACTATTTTGAGAGAAATATTAATTTTGAAATACTAAACATGATCGACAATTACTTTACGATTCGAAACATACTATACAGTTAAAAGTATTCCGCTAGCAATTACTAAATCAATAAGCTATACAGGCTCTTAAGTAATCAATAAAAATATGTGATAAACGAAAAATAAATGCAAACCAATGAGTTTACTAATCTAAAACCAATCAACAGTATGACTAACTACTGGCTTTTACCAGATATAGACTTGAGTACAGTAATTGTTTGCTTAATTATGATAAAATAGAAGATACAAATTGTTTCTTATAAATTGTTTGGTAATATTTACGACATGTGTCTAAAAATGTAAAACATTACAATTTTTAAATCTTTCCCTATAGTAGAAATCATCTTTATCTCATTTTCCATTAGAAATTGATACATTTCTGTTAGAATAACTTGATTGTTAGAGGAAGTGATATTAAATAGTCTGGATTCGTTTGAGAGAGACACTTTATTGAGTTTAAAAGCCTGTGAGAGATTTTAGACTTAGAAATTAGTAAATCGTCTAGAGAGTAATAGATTAATAAACACAACTATTACTCTCTGTATGATTATATGCACTTTCAAATTTGTTTTCAGTTTAGTCTACCTCAAGTTAATTTACTATTTATAAGACTAATTTATTCAAATACATAATATTAATGCTCTGTACAAACAAAGTATTATGTTAATGACACATACTTAAATAATTTAAAATATAACGCAAATGTTTGCTTGCCCTTGTAGAAAGGTTTTCTTCATATCCTTTTCTTTTCAAGTACTATTCAAATGATAGTCATGTATATAACTTTATGTATTCATTGCGAAATATAACAATCATATTAATTTTAAGGAATAAAATGCTTTTATTTCATACGGAAATAAATTACTTTCAACATTTATATTTACAAGTTTGTTTCATAATTCAGACGTATTATATACATGACAGGAAGATGATTGAGTATATACAAACTGAATTAAAAATCTTGTTTGTAATCAACACAAGACAAAATGTAAAGCTGAGATATATTACATTTGATTTTATTGTCAAAATAAATTAGAAATAATACTTTACAGTAAAAACTGGGAATGTTATTACGAACTTGCTGCTGATCCAGAGATAGAACACTTAAATGTACGGTCTAGGAGATTGGTGTGAACCAATTCAACCCTATCTCAATTCTGATTGAGAAATTTAGTCTCAATATTTCTCCTTTTCGTTTAAAAGAAATGAACTTGGAGGTAAAATTTTATTTTTTAAAGTGGTAAATAAATAGCATTGTTGTTTACTATACTGGTTTCTAGTTTAGCTGTTGTAAACTATTATGAATAGTATGGCTGTTTACTATTATAACAAGCACTGTCGTTTACCCTTTACTATTATAACTAGCATTGTTGTTTTTTCCTCTTTCAACTTAATCGAAAAAAATCTGCAATGCAAATATTTATAACTCGTGACATTTATTTATAAATAAATTACTTCATATATTTGGATTATTATCTTCTCTTCATTCTATTATGTGAAATATTTCATATATATTAAAACTCAATTTTATTTTTCTGTTCATGAATATGTAAAACACTTCCCATAAAAATTTAAGATAAAACTAATTGGTTAAAAATTATTTATTATTTAAAATATTCATTAGTTTTTTAAATATTATTTGTAATGGGTGAATTAGAGCAAGAAAAGGAAATTTCCTTTCAATAATTACTCAAATGAAATTTCTTGTAATATTCAAATAAAATTACTTTCGTCCTTAAAAAGTTTTTTTGCAAAAAAATATTTTCATTCAATAATTTATATACCGTGTGTAATTATTGAACAGCTATCCA
This sequence comes from Latrodectus geometricus, assembly GCA_026290005.1. NCBI lineage: Eukaryota > Metazoa > Arthropoda > Arachnida > Araneae > Theridiidae > Latrodectus > Latrodectus geometricus. The sequence goes on along the minus strand of JAPDSC010094562.1, from coordinate 7,378 downwards.
AAATGGTTGCACAATAAATTTTAATGCATTATACATAAATTCTAAAAAATGTAATTTATTTGTAAAAAATAGAAGTGCAGTTTTTTTTGAATGAGTAGAGAAAAAGTCTTGAAGTTAAGAAAGCGAGAGAGTGAGATACCAATGCTCTTCTCGAATTTCTAGTTGAGCGATGTTTTAACTGGAGAGTGAAACTTCAAATGTTATTATTGAGCAAAAAGACTATAATGAAAGAACTTATTTTTAAAAAAATTGAAAATTTTTTTTATAAAATGTTTTCTATTTTTAAGTAAATTTTAGGGAGCTGACTTCAAAAAATATTTTACAAGATGCTAGCAATAAAGAATAATTGATAATTTCAAGAGGGCATAAAATAGTGAACACCAGATATAAAACAAGTTAATTCTAGGAGAATATGACCACACTAAAGTTATAAACGCCAACGATTTTAAACGTTTCTGACTAAAAAAGAAAAAATACATTTTGTCAAATTTATTATTTAGAAATAAATAAATATAATTTTCCTTGAATCACATGTGTTCAAAAGTTATTAAATATATTTTTAAATTAGTGGCTATGTCATGGATAAAATAAGTTAATGTTATTTTATATTCATTTATAGACTTAATTTTTAATTAGCTTATAATTTCGTCTCCATATCAAGAGCAAAACTAGGTGCATGTATAAAAAGTTAAAATACCAGAAAATATAAGTTATGTGTTTGCAGAGTAGAAAGCATTCGCATTTTAGGATATTGATATCAATATAGAATATGAATTCCAAATCATATTGCTTCTATAAACTATACATAGTTTGACAAAAGATGGAATAAATAAGAAAGTTTTCGAATTAGAAAAAATCTTTTGAAATAGATAATAAAACGAATTATTAATAACAGCAAAATATACAAGCAATATTTGTGGCAAGTAATTTATTTTTTCTTAAAAACTGCTATCTTGATTCAAGCCTCATTGTTTCTCTAAGAGTAAGAAAATTTATTTTCTGTTTTAAAAATTAAAGTGTGTTTTTTTTCACTTATTTTAGAAAAAATACACTATTGTATTAATATATTCTTTTCAATTATCATTTTTTACAATTCAGTTTTGCTCGTATTTTACAGATTTTTTCTTAAATAGTGGGGCAGATAAAATATTAACATCTATAAAATAGCAAATATGGTATATGTTCATAAAAATATATTATATTAGAAATAATAAAAATTACTTGAAAATTATTAGGAAGAAATGTATTTATATAAGTGTATATATGAAAATTGTTATTTCGATCATTATTATTAATCATAAGTAGCATATACTTATAATCTCCCTCAAGTCCTGTAGACTGACTCATCTCTGCGAGAGGATATCCCTGGTTGGAATGGGCGAAGGGGTCTAACTCCTGATAGGGTCATCCTTGGCGTGAAGGTCCATTTCATTATGTCCAGCTAAAGTCTACAAGCATTGGAGTTGAATGAGACTTCTACCTTTGGTATTCCAGTCTTAAGACACAGAAGTTGACCATTTCCCCATCTATGAATAAGTCATTTCGGGAGCTAAGAATCAATTTAAAACCATATGGCTTTCCCTCCAGTCATCCAGGGGGTTCTCTAGCTCTTGTATGCAGTAGACCGCATGAAAACGCACTTACTCGTTTACTCAGTGGACAACTTAAAACTATGATCCCCTCTAGGGAATCTTAGCAATTTGTAGACTTCATGAAGTGTTTTATTGTGGAGGCTTCTCTTGAATACATTTTTGCTTTTTTGTGAATCTCCAGGCAGAACCTTACTGACAGTCCGCTTTTAGTTTTCGACTACTTCAGGGTGCACAGTTTATGGACATAATTTAATTCCCTTTAATTCAGGGATGTGCAACAACAACAGAATACATGTAAACTGATAAAAAAGTTTAATTTTTAAAAATTCTTAGAAGCCATAGTAACTACGAGGAACGAAAGAAATGAAAATTAAGAATATACATTATGGATAAATAGAATTCAGTTTAATTGTTTTGCAATTTCAGAAAGTTTGCTAGGGATTACAATTTTATAAATGAATATAAAAACTTGTTCATAAAATACAAAACAAAAAAATAAATAAGTGAAATAACTTCAATATTTTATAAGCAAATGATTGAAACGATATTCATTTTTGTTCATTTACTTATAAAATTTTGATATTTTTTATATAAGCAAAGGATATACAATCCTGGCTGTAGCATTTGAATTTCAAATTGTAAACATGGCTTTTTACATTGATTCATTTACATAGCTACTTAGATCCTACGGAAATTGTTTTCTTCTAAAAACACTAACTTCAAATGAAGATGGAATTTTTCTATTCTTCATTCAATAAGCATTTTCATGGCAAAATATTACTAATATACCTTAATATTACTTTCATTGCTTGGTGAAAAGTGTTAGTATTGTAAGAAAAAAATTTAAAAGTAACTCTCGGTAAGACAGAAATCAGTGCAATTATCTATAAATCCGTTCTTTATATTTTGTTTCAATCATTCGGTCAGTATTAATTTTAAACTTCTGAATGGATTTAATTTTATACAAATTATCAACATTGTAAAGTGGTTTTCCCCTTCAATCTAACTGTGCACTAATTACACTTCATAAAAAGCTCAGGGAAGCGTACAAAATTAGGTTGTGACGCATATCAAAAACTTCAGCAAAAATATGTTAAACGCTATCCATCTCATATAAAAGAATATACATTAAATAAAATAGCCTATTATAAAAAGATAAGGCTTATGAGAGAAAGAGAGAGAGAGAGAGAGATTTTGAAGGGAAAGCTTAAAATGAATTAAATTTTAGTTTAATAGCTGGGGAAATATATTCAAAAATACATCTCCGATCAATTCAAAATCCATGCATTTTAATTTGAAATTTATGTTGACATAAAATATTTCAATATTTTTAAGCGAAATTAAATCAAAACTTGTTGAAATGTACTTATATATGCGCATTTTGTCACAGAATTGAAAATTTCAATTCTGTGACAAAATGCACGTATATCAGTACATTTTTATCAAAAGTGTTTTCACATTTCAAAACTTTAAATTAGTGTTTTTATAATGAAAAATTATGTCCTTTTCTCAAACAATATTGAAAGAGCTATTTACAGGCCAGTAATTTTTCTAGTATTTCATTCTTATTGATACATTATATATTGTAAAATATTAAACAATATTTCACTGCAGTCAAAACTATATATTATATTTGTATGATTTATTTAAAGTTTTCCTTTAGTTATGTTAAAATTTCCATTCAAGGGATTTTAAAAACAGTTAAGCTAAATTAATTTTTTTGCGTATTTTTACAAACATTTAAGAGGAGATAGCATAGAAGCATAGGAAGATATAAATTTTAGTCTATTGAATGTTTTATCAGAATTTTATTTATTTTAATATACAAACATGAGAATGATTATTGTATTCAGATACATTTCAATTTATTGTAACATTTGAGAAAAAACTTTTATTTTTTACACATAATAAAGTTTTTTATGTACTGTTTTTATATAAATAAAACATAAAACAAATACTGCATTAAAATATAATTACATACAAAAAATTTTAAATATTGAAAGCCTATTTGTTTACCAGAACTTATTCTTAATTATTTGACTTCTGATAGTCTTTTATTTGTTTATTTATAGTGATATAAATATTGACGTATACAGAAAATTGAAGTTTCTTTCTTTAAATTTATAATAGCGTGGATATAGCAATAGATATTTATATGAAATTTCCTATCACAATATTAGCGATTATGTATGTGCAATATAATAAAAAAGTGTAAAATCTTTTAAACTAGCTTATAAAAACCGAAACACAAGAATAATGTCTTCTTGCAGTTTTTCTTGATACATTCAGTGGAATAAATGTGTTTTTCAACAAAAGTAAATACAAAAAAAATTATAAAAAGGAGCAAGTAGATAAAAAATAAGTTATTCCTCAAAAAATAAAGAAAAAGAATAAATATAGAAACATAAACAGTAAAAGTAATTTAAGCAAATACTTGAAATTATTATACAAAAAAGATTCACTACTTCTATTAAAATGACAAGATTTTGATAAATAAATTTTTTTGACATTTTTGTCTTGTAAAAATTTATTTTTATTTAAATTTTTAGTTTTATTTTATTTTAATATTTTAAGTTTTTAAAGATTTATTTATAGAATTCATATTACTTTCAATTAACTATGTATCAAAAAATGAATATTCATTTAATATTAATAAGATGACATTAGTTCTATACAGATTACGAATATTTCCTTACATATATAAATATTTATAGATTCTTCTATTGCTACATTGTTTACATTATAAAAGGTTATCAAAATTTGGAATAACTAAAAGAAATATGAAAGTTTATTTTTAAATTTTAATTAAATCAAACAAATAAAACTAAATGCTAATATATTAAAACACATATTATATTTTTCAATAAATTTTAAATTATTTTTGATAGATTATGCTTAAAATGGATATTTGTCTGTAATGCAAAATTCCATAGAAAAGCAGTTATTTTCTTTTTTATGTATGAAACATGAAGATAATGAGATTTTCTTCTCTTCTAACCTTAATTAGGATTTTTCCTTATTAAGTTAGTTGTAGTAATTTTGTTACTGAATCTAGTATAAAAGCAAGCTACGTACTACAGCTTGTTTAGCTGAGTTATCACTTTTTCATATTTACTTCCTAAGGGAGGGTTGACAATTGCTTCATAACGGAGTTAAAGGTGATTATAATTTGTTAGACGATAAATTGTTTCTTAAAACGGATATTTATTCCATTAAGCAATGTTTGACGGGAAATTAATGAAAAAAAGATTATTTGTATAACTAAACTGTAAAATAATTTAAAATTTTTATAAATATCTAATAAATGAAAATCTATTATTCATAGAAATTTTAATGTATTTGTTTCGAAATAGATTATGTTTATAAATTGATAAATTTAATATTTGCTTTCTATTAAATATCGATTTCGTAATTAATGAAACCTTTGATACCATAATTTAAAAATCATTTTCATGTGATTAATTATTTCAATTTGCTCAAGAAAAAAATTTAAAACTAGTAGGTTATTGATGGAAAATATATAATATATTAAGAGAAGAAAACATTTATTTATTGTTATATTACTATTAAATTTCTTTTAATATATTAACTTTATAATAAATTGAATTCAACTCTTGTAATTTGCTTCAATATTATCGGCGTGAATTAAAAATTAAGTAATTTAACCATATTTTTAAATATTTTTTTTATAAAAAATTGAAAAATAAGCATTTTAATCTATTGGAATCAAAATATGCTTAGATCACTGGCATGCATTAATAATAATTTTTCATTCCGAAAGCTTTTTTCTCAATGTATGTTATTATTAAGAATCAATAAATTTATACACATTTTTAAGAAATGTTTTTAAAGTTTAAAATTACTTATTTGTATAAACCATAGATTTTAAATGCAAACGTACAATACTTATTCCTCACCCTTGCATTAGGCATGTTTAATGTTTACATACCTTTTAGCTACTTGTTAATCAAATATAACAGCCAAAATCAAATTATTTTTTATTTCAGAGAAAGTTTTGTAAGTGCGTATGAGCAAGGTAGAAGGTATAAGCACTCAGTGGTGTTTAAAAATCCTAAATTCTAAAAAAACCAGAAAAGCAACAAAAATTTGCATTTTTTAGCCAATATGTAGTTTGTTCATGTAAATGTAATCTTATATGTAGACGGGTTTTCTATAAATAGCAAAAAGGAAACAGTCTGCTATTCTGTATTTAAATTTTCCGAACAGAGATTTATATTATACAACATATAATTCATTCATTTCATTCTTTTGAAAGAAAATTTACTTATTAAATTTTTTTCTTATTATTTTTAAAATTTAAAAAAGCATGAATATTTAAGAGAGGTATATTATATTTCCTTAAGTTTCATAATTGCATTTTACTAAATATTTAAGCAATTGTTAAATTCTTTAAGTATTTCCTTACACTTTTAAATACTTTTGAAAATCTTAATAGTGATTTTTTCTATTTTAAACTATTATTAAATATATATACTTCTAAAGATATGTTTTTTTAATACAAATAGAATTATTTGCTGTTATATAGGCAATCCATTATTTGATAAATGTATCATTTTTTTTATCTCTCTTCATCTGAAATATATATTTTCATTCATCAAAAATACATCTTGTATAATTTTGATATGAATTTGTATGTATTTAATTGAAAACTTCTATTAATAAAATCAAAAGTATAAGATTTTAATCAGAGACGTTTGCTTTTGTAGTTTTATCTAAAGTTTTTCTAGAAAGTGCTTCGTTTACATCTTATAATTTCCAATTTAAAATTGTTAAAAAGTAAGAGAATTGATAAAATTTGTCATTTTATAAAAAAGCAATGGTTTTTTCTATCATAAGTGTAATTTTACATACATTAGTTATAACTTTTGATAAATTTCAATCAACTTACTTAGAAGTAAAAAAACACCCAATTTGTCTTGATTAGAATCAGCAAATTGATAGATAAATTTATATAATAAAGGATTACAAAAGGGATTTATTCAATTCAATTTTTAAACATTATTAAAATAATTTTCATTTTTTTAACACTACGTTAGTAACTGAACAGCAAGCTACAAAAGATTCGAAAGTACTAAGAAATTATAATTAATTGTTCTAGAACAATTTAAAATTCTTTTTTTTTAACAAATTTAACTAAATTTTTTTTATTTAACATTTGAAATATCATGTTTATTTGTTTTTTTTTTTTTTTTTGGTTTGAAATTATTATTAAATTGATCACATAATTATTTAACTTCTAATAGCCAAAATATAAGTTTACTTAAATTGCATTAAAATGTTTATCGAATAACTTCATGCATCATTTATTTTAGTTTTAAATAAAGTTTTTATTCTTTTTCCATAAAAGTAAGTTGTCAGTATTAATTAAAATAGATTTAATATCATAAAATATCCCCGAAAATTATGAATAACAAATATTAGGTGCTAATGAATTTGAACTTCATAAAAATATGTTTGAAATATTTTAAATTTTTTTATGTAGTCTAGTCTTTTTTTTTTTTTGAATTTGATTTTAGTGTTTTGGTATAGTTCTCACTATATTTTTAATTGCACTTCTGCTAACTCACCAGATATAAATATTTTGATAAATTTATCTAAACTTAAATTTTTATTTAAAAAAAATATTTTTCGTGTTTTTATCAATTATATCATTTGAGAAACGAAACTTCAGACAAAACTTAAGTTATTCAATGCAGGTTCAATTTGGATTTTTGAGCAAATGAACCAGCCATCTACTGAATTCTTGTTGAAATATATACTTTTAT